>PVIC010006503.1:0-54073 GCA_004025085.1 Thryonomys swinderianus
TCGCAAGCGCAAGGACCTGAGTTCGATCCCCAGTTACCACATATAATGCTGGGCGTGGTGGCTCACGCCTGTAATCCCAGCACTCAGGAGGCAGAGACAGGAGGATTGCTGAGTTCGCGGCGGCTTGCCTGGGCACCATAGTGAGCTCAGGGCCAGCCTGAACTACAAAGCGAGACCCTGTCTCCAAAAAGCAAAAAAATAAAAAAATAAAAAATAAAATAAAATAAAATAAAATAAAGGGCCAAAGGCACAAGAAACTTGAACCCAAGAATGTGGGACTTACTGAAGTTTTTTACACCTCTTCAGACTTTAAATGCTGGGTGTGAGGCCTGGCTGGTACATAGTAGATGCTCATTAAATAACGACTATGTGAACAAATTTTGGAAAAAATGAGTAAAACAGAAGGCAGAAAGGGACATACCCCTCCCTCTACTCATGCAACAAGGACCAGGGTCCCAGTCCTCGATGAGGAAATGCCCTCAGGCAGCTGGCGAGCCTCGCTGGCCTCTATGATGCCCGAGAACTGTTGGTGCTGCTTCCCTGCCCCACAGTCAGGGCAAACCACGCTGGAGGAAGAGCTCTGCTGGAAACTGGGGCCCGCCTCCCCGCACCACCGAGGCTCCCAGGAAGAACCCCGGCCCTGGTGCTGGTTCAGGGATGATCTGAACTCACAGCTCTGCTCAAGGGTGAGAATGAGACCTCAGGGGAAGGTGGCTCTGGGTGTCCCCTGGCATTAGGGGAGCACACAAGGGTTTCTTTACCTTCCCAGAAGAGGAAGCAACACTTATGTCATTGATGTTTTTCCTTTGTTTGTGGCGCTGGGACTGTTGTTTCCACATAGCTTACCCACCAGCATGGCATTTCTGGAGAGCCCCAGGACAAAAGTTCTACTGCATTCTCGCTAAGGGAGCTGGCTGCCAGTAACTTGTTGGCAATGGAAATCTTTTGTCCCTAAACCGCAACTCAAAATGAGTTGGAATTTAGAGAGAAACGCAGTTGGGTGGGGTGGGAATGTTCCTTTACCCTAAGTTCCTGAATTACTGACTTTATTTTTTATTTTCATTTTTTTAATCGCTCTGCTTCCTTCCATCTTCCTTCTTTCCTTCCACAAATACGTACTGAATTTACAGCGAGTGTTGGGCATTGTTCTAGATCAGAGATGCGGCCGTAGACAAAACAGAGTCTCAACTCTCCTAGACTGGATATTCTAGGGTGGGAGCCAGGGGCACCCGGACACTGATGGCAGGTGGGCAGGTGAGGCCTTTGGAGGAAACACTCTTGAGCAGACACTCCAAGAAATAAGCAGCCCACGCAAAGACCGTGTGGTGGCAGTGAGCGGGCCATGGCTGCAGAAAAGAGCAGCACGGTTGGGAAGAAATGACTGAGGGCAAGCGGGACAGGAGACACATCTCAGAAGTGGTCAGGGGCCAGATCAGACAGAGCTTTGGAACCCGGGTGAGGCTGAGTGTTCTGGGAACTCACTGGAAGGGACTTGTGTCGGTGTCCCCAACGTGCCCTGAGGCACCTGACTTAGCATGCAGTCTGTACTTATCAGAGAAAACCTAGAAACCACAGACAGGAAAGAGGAAGGAAAAATGTCACCCATGGTTTCAGCATCTACATGAGAGATCTCACGCCTCAGGCAACTCTGGGCAATGTTGAGAGATTTCTACATGTCACAACTGGGGAAGTTTCTAAGGGCATCGGGTCGGTGGGGGCTGGAGGTGCTGCTGAGTCTCCTACAACACAGAGCGTGGTGTCCGTTTTGTTTTATTATAACACAACATCCGATGGGGAAATTTATGAAGTATAGAAATGAATGACACACAGCTGGACTGTGGAAGTCCATGAGCACGGTGCTGGCTTCTGGATCTCAGCTCTTGCCCCTGCCACCTCCCTCCGTGGCACTTGTCTCCTTACTGCCTCTCCAGCCCAGCCCCAGCTGGGCATGCTGCTGCCCCTTGTCCCTGTCCAGACAGACACACACGTACCATGGCTCCCTCCTGCCTCCTGTGTCTGACAGACTGTCCGGACCACCCATCTGAATGGGGACTGTCCTCCCTATCTCCCTGCCCTCGCCGGCCTTCTCCACAGTGTGCCCCGGTCCCTGGCCTGCTATACTTGCCTCTGGCTACCTGCTCTGTGTGTTTGTCCCTCCGGAAACTGAGATGCACAGAGAATCTTGTTCACTGTCAGCACCGATAGTCATGCTTGCTATTCAGTAGAAGGAGGGAAATGAACACCCTCGGGAGGGCGGTGCAATGACAGGTCCCCGGGGAGGCTGCCGTGCTTCAGAGCTTTGCTCTGACACCTCCATTCACTGCTACACAAGGGAAGAAACGAGCTCCAGGAAGCCACGCCAGGCCCCGCTCATCCGGAAGCCCCCTCTCACCTGCTGCTCTCTCCCTCCTGGGCTACCTGAAGTCCAGAGAGAGAAATTACTTGAACAAGATTCCATGGACAGTGGGTGAGCAGGGACTCCTCTCCCCTGAGGCCTGTGGCTCCCTGGTGACCCCTGATGCAGAAGTGCACAGCTGATTGCTCTCCAGAGCCCCAGTGAGAATGTGCCTCTAAACCTGAGTGACCAGGGTTCTTCCAGGTCATGTAGACTAGAACAGAGCTCAGCTGCAGAAAGGAGTTCTCACAGCTGGTGAAAGGGTTAATGGAGGCTAAGTAAACGATGTAGGGAATTGGTGGTGGAGGTGAGAGGTGTAAGGTGGTGGAGGCCGCAGGTACTTGGGTGAATTGAGGGAACACCAAAGCTAAGCCACAGCCCTTGTCTCAAGAGAGTGGTCAGGTCTTATGTGACCAGGAAGCTGCTCCTTGGCTGTAGCACCAGACTCCATAATGGACACACCAGGAAAAAGCTGCTGCCAGCTCCATGACCTTACTACAGCTGTCAGAGTCCTCACTGGCAAAATGGGTGCCTAGTGCCCTGGGCAGGAGATGCTACCATGACCTTGTACAAATTCTTTAGCAAGAACCATTTTGACGAAACCTAGTGCAAATTATAGGTGCTAGTAAGGGCCATTCTTTACCAGTGGGCTCTCTCTGCATATGTGCTGTATAAATATCCAGCTCACTTGATACTAGGGATAGATATTTCCCTTGTGTGTGTTATGAGAGGTGTCTTACTGGTTTAATCCTAAATGCCCAGAGAGTAGCTTGCTTGATCATCCCCCTCATGTCTGCTTTCTCTTCCCTGTCCTGCTTCTTCATTACTCATGTAGTGCTTCTTGGAATCACTTATTAGTAAAGGGACTTGCACTTGAATCCTTAGCTTCTGCTCAGCTTCTGGGAAACTTGGACTGAGACATCATGCTTCCCAAAACACATAAAATTGCCATTTGGTCCCTTGACCCCTATAAAAGGCATATAGAAGATTAAACTTCTTTAGACAGTGGTCAGTGGAGTGGCAGAGGCTGTTCCACCATGACTTCTATCTTCAAATCTACAGAATATACCTACTCATCTGGAATATACTACATCAAGAAACCTAGCTGCAAGGGAGTCTGAAAACACTGTTGTTAGCTTTTTAGTCCCTGAGCTAGGAAGGCCAGGAAGATGGAGCTAGGCGTTGGTGCTCTACCATGACTCATGATGTCCTTAACAGGCTCCAGCACCCCAGGCCAGTGTGCACTTTTCGAAACTCAGAGTTCAGCTCTAAGATCTCCAAGCTCACAGGGATCAAGTCTGAGAAACTTAGAATTTCAGGGCTGGAGGTCCTGGGAGACTTTTTGCATTATCTATGGTGGTGAAAACTGAGCCTCTGGGAGAGGATATAGTCTCATAGCTTATTTGGGGCAGATGGGAAACATGAGTTTTGTTTTCTGATTGTGGGAAAATAATTCCTTTTTATGTCACTCATCCGCATGCTGTGTGAGAACTGGTGTATCTTCCTGAGAGAACCCTTGCTCTAGGAAGCTGTGAAAACAGCTGTAGAATCAACCTCCTATTTTCCACCCTAGCTCCACCACTCACCCTGCACAAATTGCTCAGTTGGTATTACATTTTCCTTGCATGTCACATGCATAAACAAGATACCTGTTGCATAGGGTAGCTGCAGACAAGGAGCTCAGGCAGAGATCAAGACCCTTGTCCAAAGTTACACAGTGAACCAGGGGCACAGCTAGCTAGGGTGGCAGCCGTAGCATTTTGTTTCCATTCAACCTCTGTGTCCTGCACAGATTAAACACAGAAAATCTTAAAATGGGAATGAACTTAATGCCTAAACAAAAGTATCAAACTTTTTTTGTGTATGTGTGTGTGTGTGGTACCAGGAATTAAACTCAGGCCCTTGTGCATCTAAGGTTGGTGCGGTACCACTTGAGCTAAATCCCCAGCCCAGTATCAAACTTTTAAGTCAATCTTCATCACTCTGTTAATTAGATAAATACTAGCAAAGCATCTACTGTGTCCCTGAAAGATTGTGGGGCTGAAGCCAACCTATCAAGTAGTTCCATTATAGTCTGAGGGTATCATCAATGAAGTGAGGAAATAAAATGAAGTTAAGGGTCAGAAAGCATCTGGAATGCTGAGTGCATAATCTGAGCCCTGATCTAGTTTTCCCTCAGCTTGGCCCTAACTGTGGACTTGAACCTCTAAATTCTTTTAACTTGTGAAATTACTTTGAGTTATATTTTCTGTCACTTGTAACTGAGTCTTGACTGTGAAAATGGGGTTTGGTGCAACCTAATTTTATATTTAACAGGACTATTTCTAAAGCAGTAAGTTGCTTCTATTTCTTTATCTCACCATTAACTTCAGAATTTTTGAAAAAAGGAGCTATGCCATAAAGTATAATACAGTACATTTGTAAGCAGATTCCTTACAGCATGCTCAGCTGTGATTGAAAGCCCTTGTATTTTTTTTTTTTTTTGAGACAGGGTCTCGCTTTATAGTTGGGGCTGGCTCTGAGCTCACTATGTAGCTCAGGCAAGCCTCAAACTCAGCAATCCGCCTGTCTCTGCCTCCCGAGTGCTGGGATGACAGGCGTGAGCCACCACGCCTGGCACTGTGGTATGTGGTATTGATTACTGGTGGGTGTGAGTCTCCACGCCCAGCATTGTATGTGGTTACCGGGGATTGAACTCAGGACCTTGCACCTGCAAGGCAGGCACTGGAACCACTGAGCTAACTCTCCGGCCCCTGAAAGCCCTTGTATTTGAATGACCCTGGGGCAAGATCTAGGAAGCCTCAGACCCTAGTGGTTAGATGCTCATATTTGAGAATCAGACACATTTGCTCCAACCCTAACCACACCAGTTGTGAGCCACATAACACTGGCTTCATTACTCTTAAGTTTGACTTCCTTATCTGTGCAATGGGAATTATATTACTCCCCACCTTTTGCAGTTTTGGAGAAAATAAATGAAACAATACATATAAACTACCTGACATAATAAGGAGTAAGAATAATAGTAAGCAGAAATGGAAAGAGCTGGGCTTCCACAGATTTTCGTCGATTTTGACACTACATTTATTGAGTAATAATCTGAAACTTGGATGGAGAAAGGAATTCTTTAAAAAGTGAGCTATGCTTGTGTCTTTAAGTTCAGAATTGACCATTACTTTGAATACAGGGTCCAAGTTTTAAGAACGAAGCCATAATGTGTGATCTATTAGCAGAAAAAGGTGGAGAGGATTTTTAATGCCTTCTTTAAACTGTGCTTACTCAGCACTAAGTCTGTGCTGGGTACCCAGGACAAAGCCAATAGCAAGAAACAGGGGGTCCTCATCTGATCAGCTAAACTCATCTGGGGCTCTTCAAACTGTGGAGTCACATTCATTAGTGGGTTAGTGAACTCAGCTTAGTGAACTGTCCCCAGCAATTCTACAAAAATAAAACCGAGTAGACAAAGGTTGTCAAATCGTAGCCCATGCAGCAAATCCAGTCTATTGTCTATTTTTATAAATAAAGTTTTACTGGAATACAGCCATGCCCAGTTGTTTACATGTTGTCTATGGCTGCTTTTGTGCTGTAAGAAAAAGAAATAAGCAGTGTGACAGACACTGTACAACTCACAAAGCTGAACACATTTATTATCTGGTTCTTTACAGAAAGTTTGCTACTTCCTCAGATAAAGTAATGGGAGATTTCTGGACTGGGGATTTAGCTCAAGTGGTACCGTGCCTACCTTGGAAGCACAAAAGTCTTGAATGAACAAGAGTTCAGTCCATGGTAATGTTGTTCACCAAATATTTTGGATTCCCTTTCTGAGTTCACAGTAGGACTGTATTGCTGCATCCTATTTAAGGTAATGGTCACATGACTTGAATTGGCCACAGAAGGGTTAGAGGAAACAGTAATTGTCCCTCTGGATGGCTGCTTGGAGAGTCAGTATGCTCTGCAGTTGTGGGGTTTCCAGATGACCAAGGATGGAATGAAGCAGAAGCAATGAACCAATGCCTATTACCTAAAGTCACTCAGACTTGGGTGGTTAGTGTAGCTTCATCAAGCCCATTCTGACTGATGTCAGTAGAAAACATGAAAGCTTATTACATACGATAAGGATAAGGATTGTTTCTTGAAACTTTCAGTTGTATATGTGTTTTGGATAGGGGTGTGTGTGTGTATGTGTGTGTGAATGTGTGTTCACTGTGGGCAGCTGGACAGGCTAATTTTAGCACACCTTAGTATATGAAAAGAAGGGTGCTTCTTAGCCAACCATTCTTAACTCTAAGGCAGAGGTCAGCAAACCTTCTCTGGAAAGGGCTGGTCAATAAATATGGTACCTTGGAGTCTCTATTGTAACCACTCAACTGTTCACTGTAAGGGAAAGTAGCCACAGGCAATAGAGAAGCCAACAGGCCTGGTTGTGAGCCAATAAGTTTACAGAACAGACAATGGGCAAGATTTGATCTGCAGGGCTCAGTTTGGCAATCTCTGCTCTAGGACGTCATGCAAAGAAGCAGAAAGAAATTAAAACAAGTACTTATATTTTAGATTTACAGAAGCTAAGTTGCTATCAGAATCAAGCCCCATCATCTACACTGGGAGTCAGAAACCTACTGCCTCAGGCTCAATTCTGGCTGCTGTTTTCATTAATAAAGTTTTATTAGCTCTATATTGTTCATGGCTGCTTTGGCATAGACGCACAATGACAACAGAGTTAAGTGGTTTTAACAGAGACCATCTGGCTGATAAAAGGCTGAAATAGTTGCTTGCTAGTGCCTCACAACCTTACAGGCTGACCTGTGGCCTATGTGGCCTCACTTGCCCAGGCTCATGTCAAAAGTCTGATGTTAAGTGCTTTGGGTGGACGAGCGACCATATCCACAAAAACCTTTAGAACAAAGGGAGCCCCGATCAGAATAATATTTTTAATAAAATAAATAGGGCAGAAGCCAAAAAAAAGAATCAAAGTAACCCCTGGCCCTATACCCTGGAGAGATTCTGACCGCAGTGACGCTCAAGACATGAGTTCCCAGCTAAGACGTGCTCCATAAATGTTAAAATAACAAGAACAATAAATAGTAGTAAAACACAAAGCCACGCATTCTATCCACGGGTGAGACCTCCCAGGGTTTTGAGTGGCGGAGCAGGGAGGAGCAGCTCTTTCACCATCCACCGTCCACCCTCACTGCCAACCAGGTTTGGTGGCTGCCTTGAGGCTCCTGCAGGGACCCGAGGATGTAAGTCCAGAGGAGGGAGAGGTTCAAATACAAGCAGGCACTGGAGCACTGGCTCCCAGTGGGTAAGGGGACCCACTCTCTCAAGAGCCTCACCGAGAACACATTCGGTCCAGGCCCACAGGTCCCAAGTGCCTACAGAGCCCAGCTTGGTATCTTCAGTACCACAGCAGCTAGCTGAAGGACTGGTTGGAGTGTCCCAGTGCCTCCACCCTCAGCAGCCAGGCGCCAAACCAGGCTGAAAAATGACCCTAAACACAGAACAGTGGTGTGACGAGCTTGTCATGCCAGCTGAGTGGGGAGATGTATTTCCTGAGCAGCAGTGTATTTCCTTCCCGGGTTGTGCATAGCAGGGCCCAGCAAGCCACAGGGGTGAAAGGCGACCTGAGTTGGATTCCCGATACAAACAAAACAAAAGAAACTAGGGAGCCTAAACTCTTGGAAAGCCCATCAGATGGCCCCCAAGCATCTAACCACTTTGTCATGGAAAAGCCGGGCACTGCTAGGAGCATCTTATCTAGACAATCTTACTGCATCCATGCACTGCTGTGCTGTAGGCTCTGTAGGAAGGATGATCCAAACCTACAGCGGATATTTAAATTTTTTTTTTTTTTTGAGACAGGGTCTTGCTTTGTGGCTCAGGCTGGCCCTGAGCTCACTATGTAGCCCAGGCAAGCCTCGAACTCAGCAATCCTCCTGCCTCTACCTCTGCCTCCCGAGTGCTAGGATTACAGGCGTGAGCCACCACACCCGGCACTGTGGTATGTGGTATTGATTGCTGGTGGGATCGAACTCAGGACCTTGCACTTGTGAGGCAGGTGCCGGAACCACTGAGCTAAATCTCCGGCCCTGGATATTTAAATTTTAAAAATTCTTACAGTGAAGGACACCTTGTCACCAATGCCCCTCACAGTGCTTTCCCTCACTTTGAACACACTTATCCACTGTTCTTACCACTTTCTGAAGCAGTTCTGGCTGTCTCATCTCTTGAATCGATTCAAAACATTTACTTTTCATGGTCATTTTTACTTTGGGGGAGAGCCAGAAATGATACGGTGCCAGGTCTGGTGAAAAAGGTAGACAAGGACATACTGTGACGTTTTCATGAGCCTGTCTTTCTGTTGAATGGTCCTTGGCAGAAGCATTCAGCATATTTTTTGATCACATCTTGGAAAGACTCGAAAGAGGACTTCCAGCGCTGCTTCAGGAAGTGGCAAGGAGGATGGGATACATGAGCTGGAAGTGAGGGGGAGTACTGTGAGGGCGATTCACTGTGATGTGTCTTTCACAGTAATAGTTTTTACTTTTAATTTAAACATTCATGCTATCTTTTGATCACACAATTACCCCAGTCCACAGATGAGGAATGAAGGGGCAAAGAGACTGAGGTTGTCCAGGTGAGGGAGGGAGCTTCCTGCTGCTAGCCACAGATGGTGTGCTTTCTCTAAGGGACCCAGGACCTGCCTTATGTCCTCGGCTCCTTTCTTCCTGGAACCTCCTTTGCACAAGGAGGCCCGGAATATGTAAGACCTGGGCCTGGGACATCAGGCTAATGCACCTCTCTAGGACTCCTGTGACCTACCGGGTCAAAATCTCACGGACTCTTTCGGACAGTGCTGCAGCACAGATGCCACTTCTCTCCCGAGCTCAATGCTGAAGGTGCTGTTTGAGCAGTGGCCTAAGGATCCAGGGACACCACGGAGGACCTGTCCCCACATGGCCACGCAGCGTCAGGGCCCATGCATCCTGCCTCCTCCTCTTTGCCTGGGTTCCTTTGTCATCACACCGCTCGAAGTAGGTGGAGGGTGCAGCTGCCTTGCAGCTAGTGCGGCCCTGAGGAGGCACAGCGTCAGTGGTGCTTTGGGCATCTCATCCCTGGCACCAGCCCGCGTCCTCAGGCTGGGTAAGTGTCCTCTGTTACGCACAGGAGTCCTGAGGCAGGACCCTTCCTGTGGCCTCATGGATCACAACCTGAGGAGACACCCTTTCTTCGAAGGAACAGGTTCACACTTGGTTCTCCCTGCCACCGCCATTCCCGGGCATGCGGAGCCAGTCCAAGGGCGCAGCACAGGGAGGGGGATTCCAGCCCGGCCAGGGGCGGCTCAGGGCCTGTGCTGGAAGCTCGCACCAACTCAAGTGCGGTCAGCGTGCTCCCGCTCGTGCCTGGCCTCAGCCGGCCCCCTGCACTTGAGCAAAAAGACATCTTTCTATGAGAAACTGTCTTTCTATGAGAAAAGGAAAGAGGAAGGGTGGGAGAGAGGAACAGCAGAAGACAGAGAAAGAGGGAAAGAGAAAAACAAGGGTGCAGAGGGCTTCCAGCCATGGGAGGATCTTTCACAGACCAACCAGCACTGTGATGAATTAGGCAGAGATGAGGCCACCACACGTGGCTTAAGTTTCCCTTAAAATGTCTCCAGCCTTGGCAGTTAGCGAGGAGGGATGCCAGCAGCTGAATGGTTCTGGTCTCCTCGTGCTCACTTCACTGCCACCCTCTCCTGTTCGGGTAGATGTCATGCCTGACATTCTTCAGGGCAAACAGTTTGAGTTGGGAAATATACATGCTGAGCACAGGCCAGCAGGCCTCCTGCCCAGATTCCAGATGTGCCCGCCCCTCCTGCTGTCACAGTCACTCAGCAGCCAAAACCGGGGCCCAGCAAGGGCCACACCTTGGGCACATCATGGGCATCTTGAAATACATTTCTCATTTCAGTCTCATACAGTATTTCCAGGAAGAGCTGAGCTGTGCATAGATGTTTGTCACTCAGCAAACCTTAAGGACTTAACAGCGCTAAAGCCATCCTCTACCTCAGGATATGTTTTGTTTTTCAGACGGAGTTTCATTATGTAGTTCAAGCTCCTTGAACTCACTATGTAGCCCAATCTGGCCTCGAACTTGTGGTGACCTTGGCCTCCTGAGTGCTGGGATTTCAGGCATGTATCACCATACCTGGCTATGGTAGGATTTCTGTTAACACCTGTGACACCTGGACGGAGGCGGAGTGTTTTTTTTTTTTTTTAATTTACTGTATGTTTGTGACACATACTGATTACACTCATCTTGTGGGACTGATACATAGATACTTCACATCTTGATCAGTTTTCTCTCTCCTTCTCTCCATCCCCAGATGGCCTTCCTCTCTACCTGTTTCTTTACATGTTTCTTCTATTTTACTCTTCAAATTATTTTTGCTTTGGGTTTCTCATATTAGAGAAGCCATGCAAAAATAAATAAAATGACTTATTTCACGGAGTATTATAGTCTAAAGATCCAAGAAGGTTTCTTACAACCTCACCAGCATTTGTTGGTTTTGGAATCCTTGATAATAGGGATCCTTATCAGAGTAAGGTAGATGCTCTGTGTTGTTTTGATTTGCAGGACTCTAATGGCCCAAGAGGCTGAACATTCTTCACATGTTTACTGGCTCTTTGAACTTCTAAGAAGTGTCTGTGCATTTCAACTGCCAGATTTTTTTTTTGGACTGGGTCTTTCATTATGAGGGTCTAATTTTTTAATATTCTAGATATTAGTCCTTTCTGAAAAGTAGCTGGCAACATTTTTTCCCATTCTGTAGGTTGACTCTGTTGGTTGTTTCCTTTGCTGTGCAGAAGTTTTTCATTTGGCATGATCCCATTTGTTGATTTTTGGTTTTATGTCTTGTGCAACTACAGTTCTGTTCAAGAAGTCCTTGTCTGTGCCTATCTCTAAAGGGTTTTACCAGTTTTTTTCTTCCAGTAGATTCAGTGTTTCTGTTTCTATTGGATTTTAGTAAAGAGTGAGAGATACAAATCTAGACTCATTTTTCTGCATGTGGATAAGAAGTATTCTCAGCACCATGTTAAAGAACCTATCTTTTCTCACATATAGCACTGTCTCCTTCGTAAAAAAACTCGAATCCCTGAAGGTGTCTGGGGTTATTTCTGTAGTGTACTCTCTACTCTACTAATGAACATGTTTGTTTTTGTACCTGTCCCATGCTGTTTTTATTACTGGTGGCTTTGGTTTGTAATGTGTAGTCTTGAGATGTTGCCTGGCTCAGATTGTTCTTTAGAACTGCTTTGGCTATGTTGGATTTCTTCTGGTTCCATGTACATTTTAGAATTTAGGTTTTTGTTTTAGATTTTAGGGTTTAGTGGGTAACTGATTGGGACTGCATTAAATCTATGTATCATTTTTGGTGATACGCTCATTTTGACAATATTCAAGAACACAATATGTCTTTCCATTTTCTAATGTCTTCTCTTTTTTCACAGCAATATCACTTAATGGTCTTTTGTTTCCTTGGTTAGGTTGATTTCTAGGTAATTAATTTTTTGAAGTTACCGTGAATCAGATAGTTTACCTCTTTTGTCAGTGGGTTTGTTCTGAATGACATGAACACTATTGATTCTTGTTTATTCTATTTTTTGCCACTTTGTTAAATTTTTTTTCAGTTCTAATAGTCTTCATAGAGCTTCTTAAAAAATTTTTATGTGAAAGATTAAGTCACCTGCAAATAATAATCATTTGGCTTCTTTCACTTCTATTTGAATTCTTTTATTTCTTTCACTTGCTTGATTGTTCTGGCTAAGTTTTGAAGAGTATATTGAACAGGAGCAGTGGCAGCATACATACAGGTCTTTTTCCTGATGTTAGAGGGAAAGCTTTCTATTTTTCCCCATTGGCAGTGGTTTGTCATAAATAGCTTTTATCAGTTTAAGGTAAAGTCCTTCAGTACCTATTTTCATCAAGGTTTTTTATTTTTAATCATGATTTGTCAAAGGATTTTCCTGCATCTATTGACACTGTCTAATCTTTACCCTCATTTCTCTTTTTTTTTTTTTTGCTTTTGAGACAGGGTCTCACTTTGTAGTTCAGGCTGGCCCTGAGCTCACTATGGTGCCCAGGCAAGCCGCCGCAAACTCAGCAATCCTCCCGTCTCTGCCTCCCGAGTGCTGGGATGACAGGCGTGAGCCACCACGTCTGGCATTGTGGTATGCGGTGTTGATTGTTGGTGGGCGTGTCTCCACGCCCAGCATTATATGTGGTTACTGGGGATCGAACTCAGGACCTTGCACTTGCGAGGCAGGCGCCGGAACCACTGAGCTAACCCTCCGGCCCTACCCTCATTTCTCTTTATGTGATGCATTTCATTTATTGATCTACATATGTTGAATCATCCTTGCATCCCTGAGATGAAGCTGACATGGTCATGACATATGATCTTCTTAACAATTTGTTGTGTTCTATTTGCATGTATTTTATTGAGGATTTTGGCATCTGTTTTCAGCAAATTGGCCTATAGATCTCTCCCTCTTTCTCCCTCTCTCTCTTTCTCCATCTTTCCTCCTTTCTTTCATGCTCCCTCCTTCCCTCCCTTTCTCTTTTCCTTCCTTCCTTTCTTGCTAAGTCCTTGTTTGGTTTTGGTACCATGGTAACACTAGCTTCAAGGAATGAATTCAGCAGTGTTTCTTCCCTTTCAGTTTCACGGAAGAGTTTGAAGATTAGCATTGATTCTTCCCAGAAATTCTGGTAAAATTTGGTGGTGAATCTACTGGATCCTGGGCTTTTCTTACTTGGTAGGTGTCATGGCTCATATCTAGATGTCTCTCCGAAGTTTCATGTGGTCATTGGTGGGGTTTTCAGGTATGAGTGGATCATGGGTGTGTAGTGAAATTGAGTTGATCCACTTATTGGTTTAAACTAGTTCTTGGTGTGGATGATGGATTTACTGAAGAGGAAAGATCCACCCTGGGTGTGGTTGGCACTAATAGGTTTGTAGCCTAGATGGACGATAAAGGGAAAGATAAAAGATGGGCTTGCTGCTCCTGGTCTCCCCTGCCATGGACTGTTTGTCCTCTGCAATACCCTTTCCCCTCCCCGCCATGCTGGCCTGCCTTGGATTCAGCTCATAACTGACTAAAACATCTACAAACTGTGAGCTAATGTGGATGTTAGGTATTTTGCCCCAGTAATGAGAAAGTAACTAAGACTGTAGAGTTTTTATTACTATCTCAATGTAACTGCCTCTTATTGATGTGTACAGGGTTTTTACATCTTCTGGGTTAAATTTTGGTCTTTCATATATGTCTAGGAATTTACTCATTTCTTCTAATTTTTCCAATTTACCAGAACACAGGTTTTCAAAATCGTTTCTTATAATCCTCTGGATTTCAGTGGTGTCCACTGTGATCTCTCCTTTTTCTTTTCTTTTTTCTTTCTCTTTTTTTTTTTTTTTTTGTGGAACTCGGGCCCTTGTGCTTCCAAGGTAAGCATGATATCACTTGAACTAAATCCCCAGTCCCTCCTTTTCATTTCTAATTGTATTGCTTCCTTTGATAAATTTGGCTAAGGGTTTATCAAGTTTCTTTATGCTTGCAAAGAACCAACTTGGATCACACTTTGTCCAGGGCACCTGTCCTGTGCCTTGCGGGAGTTTAGGAGGATCCTTGGCTCCACACCTCCCATCTCGTGTGGCAACCAAAACTGTTTGCAGACACTGACAAGTATCTCCAGAGGGCAGAGTGGCCCCTGGGCAGAAACCACTGTTCTCTGAAGATGAACACAAAGAACCTTCCCTAAGAGGTTGACCTGTCAATGTCTTCATCTTACAGAAGGAAACTGGCTTGGAAAGGTTAACCAGCTCGCCTCGTCCAGAATCACATAGTCGGTGTGATGGTCAGGACAAGTACTCACAAAGTCCTGCTCCAGAACCCAATGTGTGACTCTTCTCAAGCAGAACCCTTTGGTGAGTGACATTGCTGAGGCTGTACAGCTGGTTGTTGGGGCCTTGAGGTGTCCCTTCTGAGGTGGGTTCATCCACCACCTGACTACAGTACACAAAAAGTCCCTAAATATCAATGGATCCTCACCCCATGCCCCTCCTTTTCTCCATGATGCTTCCCTTAGGTTGTCTACTGCCCTTTCCTTGGTGTGGAGCCTTAGAAACAGAAGGCTAGTAAGAACCTAACAACGTCCGGATGTGGTGGTGCGTACTTGTAATCAAACTACTCAAGGGTGAGGCAGGAGGATCACAACTGTGAGAGCAATCTAGGCAATTTGGAGAGAGTTTATCTCAAAAAAAAAATTGCAGCTCAGTCATAGAGCACTGGGCTGGCATGAGTGCCCTGGGTTCATTCTTCAGTACTGAAAAAAGCAAAAAGGAACCTACTAACACTTACTTAGAGTTTGACGAGCACTTCTGTAACCTTATGAGCAGATCTCTCTCAGGTACTCACTACCCAGTAAGATTCAAGGGCTTTTATAATACTCATCTAATACGAGGACAAGCCTCTGAGGTGGGGCTATGAGTAGCTCCACAACACAAACTGGGAAACAAAGGCACTGAGAGAGTAAATAATTGGCCCAAGTTCACATGGCCGGAAGGTGTTGGAGGCTGTATTTTCACTACTGTGTTGAGCTGCCTCTAAGTAGCATTTGCTAAGGTCAATAAGTGCATTTACTTTCTCGCAATCACTGTCAGGAAGATGTTACCAGCCCTGTTTTATAGATTTGGAAATGGGGGCCCCAGAGCTTATTGCTCAGGTCCCAGAGCTTGAGCAATCCTGGGGACCTGGGTTCATCAGTGGTCGGAGCCCCCTGTGGACCTTGGGGTAACCTGAGTCATTTCATTATTTCCAGCTCCTCTACCAAGGGTAACGTGCCCATTTCATAGGAAACACAGATGACAAGGAAGACAGCTTGAAAAGGCAGTTGGACCTGGGTCTGTGGGAGCCCAAGGCACGGTTCTTCCACTGGCCCACACAGGATGCTGATACTATGGCAGTCAGTCATCCCTGAGGCCACAGGCCAAGCCCCTTACTCACCTCCCACTGTTTACTCTGCCTCTCCACTCATACCAGAGGGGCAAGTCCAAAATGGCAGTTCCAGGTGGTGAGACAGATGGTAAGGCAGGGGCCTGCAGGCTGCAGGCAAACCTTTCACCTCAGGGTCACCGGCTCTGCTCCACAGGTCGCCTGTGGCCGGCAGGCACTGTTCTATTACGACAGCTGTAGGATCTCACCCAGGACAGGCCTGAGGTGCTCAGACCTGGTCAGCAGGGACAGCTGACCACAGCCCCAAGGCCACCAGCTGTCTGCAGCTCTCTATAGTCATATCTCAGCAGCCACTACCTTCCCCTCCCAGAGTCCTTTGCTTGGTCCTGACCACCCTCAAAGAACAAAGCATTTAACCCTTGGATGCAGAAGGCTGGCAGACTTGGGCCTGAGTGTTGGCTGGCTGGGTGACCTTTGTACCTATTCTTCGTATCTATTTTTTTTCTTTGCTTTGTTTTGAGATGGTGATTTGCTAAGTTGCCCACGTTGGCCTTGAACCTGTGATCCTCCCACTCCAATTGCCTGAGGACCAGGGACTCCAGCACAATACCCAGCTTGTCTTTTCTTGCCATCATCCAAGTTTTGAACCTGCTTCCATAGCTGTACGGCCGCAGTAACTGCTGCTACTATTATTGTCATTTATTTTCTTCCTAGTAATAATAGTGATAGCAGAGTGGTTGAGAATGAGAGCTTTGGGTCCAGACACCTGGGCTCTGAAAACTGGCTCCTCACTCTGGATGTCGATGCTCTTATCCGTGAACCTATTCATCATGACACTGATCTCACAGGCCATTAGGACCGTTATACTGTACTGAGTACTTACTATATGCTACTTCTGTCCCTGTCATTAATATACATTATCTTATTTTACTTTCTCCACAATTTAATAATACACCCATTGTATAGATGGTAAATTGAGCCTTAGGGAGATTACGTGACAGCAATAAGTAGAACAACTCAATTGTGGCAAATTTCTGGGGGACAGGCAAATCTATCATGGAGGGAAGAGGGCAAGAGTTTTAGCTGCACCATCTGTCAGATTCTTACAAAGAGAAGGAAGACAGCGCTGGGCGTGGTGGCTCATCTGTCGTCCCAACACTTGGGAGGTAGAGGCAGGAGGATTGCCTTGAGTTTGAGGCTTGCCTGAGCTACACAGTGAGCTCAGGACCAGCCTGAACTACAAAGCGAGACCCTGTCTCAAAAACAAAACAAAAGAACACACACACACACAAACCCAAACAAAAACAGAAGGAAGAAACAACTCCGATTTCTAAGAATATCAGTCTGTCCCTTCATAGCAAGCTTCTGGTATACACAAATTAGTTTCTGTGGTGAGGGTTTACAGTAAGTCACTCTCTTTCCCTGGGAGATGCATAGATTAGTCAGGATCAATTCTAGGGTAAATAACAGAAAATTTATCTCAATTTGGTTCAAATTAAATGGGGAAACTTAATAACTCACATAACTGGAAACCTTAGGAATAGCTTCAGACATAGTTTAACTGAAGGATTTTTTAAGAAAAAAACTTATTTTAACTTTCCCTCTTCTTTTCTTCCTCTTCCTCCTTTCTTCTCTGTCTGTTCCTCTCTTTCTGCCTTAGTTTTGTTTTCCTTTATGTTGGCTTACTTCCCTGACAACCTCTTCTCTACAGTGCCAGCAAAGATGTCTCCCAGACCTTCAACTTGACCCTGCACTCCTAGTTTATGACAGTTTTTCTCTAATAGTACCAGCTATCATCCAGAAAGTATTCTGGTTGGCTCAGCTTGTGTCATATGCTCATCCCCGAACCAATCACTGTCCCCAGAGTGATACTATGAACTCATTGGTGAGATATAAGTCATATGACCATTCCTGGTTAGAAGTTTGGGATCAGCCCCTCTTACTAGGTGGAATGAAAGTGGAGATGAGATGTTTCCTAAAAAGATAATCAAGATGTTTTTATGTAAGGAGAATAGGGTGACTCTAGACTGGTAATAGCCTGCCACTGAGACCCGGCCCCAGCAAATAGTAAACCCACAAGAAATAGTTGTAGAATGAATCAATGATTGGGTCAGTTTTCTATGTGGTTTGCTTCTCTTGGTTTGGAAGAACTCTTCTGTTAGTTAATGTGGCCAGAAAAATCTCTTTGGTGTTCAAGAATTCCAAATTGCCTTTCTGGAAGTATGTATGTTCTGAAAGGCTGGATTAAAAAGAAAAAAATCATGACTTGAGGAAATGTTTGCCCTGATTTCTCCAGTCAAAAACTCAGGATGAAACTGACAATTATAGGTTTCTGCTACAAACAACAGAACCGCTCTCTAGACTGGCTTTCCGGTGTGTGAGGCAGAAAATTGCCCCAATCCTCAAACAGAAGTCTGTATAAGATAATTGTGACTATCTCCTACTGAATGTGTCCATGATCTCACATTGTCCTCACTCACTGTGTTATGTAATTCATTTCATCCCTTCAACAACCTTGGAAACCAGTATTACTATACTTTCCATTGTACAAATGAGCTTCAGACAAGTGATATAACTAGCCAAGGTCACAGAACTTAGCAAGTTGTGACTCAGCTTCCAGTTAAACCCTTGTATATTAAAAATCTATGACAATTATAAACTCACACTCTATGAAGTTCTTCCCCCAGATCCACGTATGAGTTCCACTCCAGAGACCCAATGAGCAGGGAATTTTTTTCCCCCTTCTGAAACGTGAGTTCAATATGTCTGTATTTTTATAAGCACAAAGGGATTTATTACTTTGCAATCAAATTGCTCCAGGGCACTGTTGTCTGTTTCTTCACAGGGTAAGACTGTCATAAATTAAAATGGCTCCCATTCCAGCTGGCACTTAGCCGGGCCACTTAAAATCACTTTGGACTTTGCCCTCAACTGACCTTCCCGGCCACTTTCCAGGCATCACTGCTTCCGGGACCAGAATGGGGAGGATCATAAGAGCTTTGCTCTTGCAAGTGGAGCCACAAATTATTCTGAGCATGAAGGAGAAGAGAAACCTTCAAGTCACCTCACAAAACCAGAGAGAGTCTCATTTTGGGGGCTAAAGGATCATCAGAAGAAGGGAGGATGCCCCTCTGGTCATCATGGGAGGGAGGCGTAAGGGCGAGGAGCCAGCCCCCTCTCCTGCCCTGCTTGGAGAGGGCACTTGAGAGCTGTTTCCCATGAATGCCATTCCATCCTCCCCACAGAACACTATTTAATATCCACACCTTCCAGGGAAATGGCACCCAGTTTTTATGGCAGGAGACAGTGTCCCTTGATAAGCAAACCACAGGCCATCATTTTCCCTCAGACTAATGCAATGATGATACTGATAATAGCCACCAGCCCTTATTACGTCACAGTCTCAATGGCCGCTATCATCCCTACCATTAGTAACACACTACTATTACTAAACAACATAGCCTAAGCTGTGTAACTATTCCATGCTAATATAACACAATCATACACTACCATATAATATTATAAACAGTCATATTTACGCACTTGACACTGAGAGCTAACCAAGTGCCAGGAGTTCTTCTGAGTACTAAAAATGATATAATTTGTGGGGCCGGAGGGTTAGCTCAGTGGTTCCGGCGCCTGCCTCGCAAGCGTAAGGACCTGAGTTCGATCCCCGGTTACCACATATAATGCTGGGCGTGGTGGCTCACGCCTGTAACCCCAGCACTCGGGAGGCAGAGATGGGAGGATTGCTGAGTTCGCGGCGGCTTGCCTGGGCACCATAGTGAGCTCAGGGCCAGCCTGAACTACAAAGCAAGACCCTGTCTCCAAAAAGCAAAAAAAATAAAAATAAAAATAAAAATGATATAATTTGTGAAACAGCCCTGTAACAAGTACTGAGGCTGGCCTTGTTTTTCCAGATGGGGATTCTGAGGTGCTGAGAAGTGACCTCATTTGCCCAAAGTCACGTGGCCATCATAGGGTTTACCATTCCACTAAGGTATGCCCTATCATGGTGGTCCCTGTTTCCCAAGAAAAACAAGCACGGGAAGGAGGTGAGCCTCAAAGAGAGTCATAATGACAATGGTAATTATTATCACTAATAACAATTTCATTGTTTTTTGAGCACTTCACAAGCAGTGCTCTGTTTAATCCTGAGAATGACTCTTTGATGGAGGTGTCATCACGAAGCCATTTGGCACAGGAGACAGAGAAGTGGTCACACAGCCAGGACTCGGGGCAGCCAGGACTCAGACCCACCCTGTGCCCACCTTGTTGCCCCTGGCTGCCCTAATGGAGCAACAGAAGCCCAGAAACTTCCCTCTGCATAGTGAAGGAGTGGCTCTGAGGAGAGCCGGGCAGGGGACACGGGCTCTACACCCAGGGAAATCTTGCCCTCCCCCGCCTGGATGGGGCACCAGCCTCCACCCAGCCTCCCTGCCTCCGACACGGTGTCTCCAATCTGGTTTCCTATCTGTGCCCGAGGGTGTCATTAAAATACAGTCAGGGACTTTGTTTATTCACATAGTAAATATGCTTTGTTTGAATGAACATATTCTGAAACACAAACCAGACTCTATCTCTTTCTTCTTTCAGTCAGTTAACACAAGGTCTTTGGTCGTTTGGCCCCTACTCTATCCTCCAATCCATTTTTCCCGGCCTGCTCCCATGCTCCACTCCGCCAGATCCTTTTAGGTTTTCCAAGCTCATCATTTACACCTGCGGGCCTTTGTTCATGCTGTTCCTACTGCCTGACCTCCCGTCCTGTGTCTCTGCTCCCTCAGCCCACTCAAAACCCTGTCTTCAGTCCACAGATCAGACTCTCCCGAGCTGCCTTCTTTGTGGATCTTACGGTCACCTGCGGTCTACACCTGCCCAGCATCGACCTCCTCTTCTCTGCCAGCATCGCACCTGGCCCTTGGAGGACCACGTCTTGCCCACCTTCTATCTACGGCCTTCAGGGGGAACTGACAGCCCCGAGTCCCTCGGCATTGTTTGGGAAGAGGTGGGCACGCACCCAGACCGAGCCAGCCGGAGCCTTGCACCATCCCTGGGCATCCCACTGTTGCAGGGCCCAAGTGGACCAGGGAGTCAACCCTGTGACTGCAGAGGAGCGGTCAGACCAAGGAGTCCTCTCTCAGCTGCCCTGACTGGTCCTCCGGACTGTGGCTGCCTCAAGTGAGTGGAGTTACCGCAGAGAGAAAGCCTTCAACATACAGAGAAATGGGGCCAAAAGGATGCAGTTAAGATGAGATGGGAAAGAGAGACTTCTTTACATGGTCTGGACACCACATACAGCTAGGCCTCAAGAAGGACTTTTCCATTCTGTGAGCAAATTAAGTCTCTTTCTTTTCGGTTTCGTTTACTTTGATATTTCTGTCCACAATGGTCACACAGGCCAGGTCAACCGAGTGCCCTGGGATCTTGGCTTGGACACAGCAAGCCAGCAGTTCCTCAAGGAGCTGCAGCCAGGTGGGCTGCATCTGCCTCCCTGGTTCTAGGGAAACAGAGGACTCTTCACTTTGCACCCTGTTGGGAACCGCTGTGGACTAGAAAGCTACTTAGCTGAGATGAGAGGCAACCACAGAGTGACCGACTGGTTTGGTGCCGCCCTGCAGGATCAGATGCAGGAGCTGAGCTGATGCTGCCTGTGGTGCCGGAGAGAACTAACCTGTCTAACATAACAGGTGCACTGGCTCCTGATGGCACCAGATCTGGGGAACTGTGACCAGCCGACCTGGCAGCTGCCATGGCACTGCTACTTAGGGACTGTGACCATTGGCCCCCACTGGTCTCTTTGGACCTAGCGTGTCCCTTCCACCAGGGACTGGAGAGAGGGTCCTTCCCTGTAGCCGTGAGCTAGCGCGGAGGGAGTTGTGGTCCCCTGCTCAGCACTGTGCCAAGTACTTAGTGCCTTCTCAGGTTTCAGTCTCAAAGGGCCCTGGAGGAAGGCCACCCGACAGGCCACTCGCCCCCATTCTGAAGGGGCAGATGCTGAGGGTCACGGTTACCCTTGGCAGGTCTGGGTTTAAACCAGTGCACCTGCTGGGGCCTGGAGGGGCTCAAAGGAGGGTCACATTTGCTCACATGGCGCTTGGAAGGACAGGGAGAGGTGCAGCCGGAGAAGGAGGCAGACAGAGCTCACATCTGACTGACGTTCGGGACCCCAAAGGAGACTTATGGAGGGGCTGGGTGTGACTGAAAAGCAGTCAAATCACTCATTCCACCCCCGCAGTTCCCCAGGGCCCCAGCTGGGCACACCGGGCAGCCAAGACGGCCCTGTGGCTTTCTGGCTGTGGAGCTGGCACCCTGAGCCATTTCAGGGGCTGCTCAATTACAGTGCCAAGGACGGAGTGTTCGAGCTATTTGCGGCCATGTGAATTGATGTCTTCCATGCGCAAAGACATTTCCCTGATTCCCCAGAGACGCCTGTCAGTGGGGAAGGCGAGCTCGAGGTCAGCTTGGGCAGTTTTCCTTGGGCCCTGAGGCCAAATCTGGCTTCTCTTGCAGCAGGAGGCAACAGCTCAGTGCTCAGCCAAAGACTGACCCAAATTACACCCCCAGGGCTGGACTGCAAAGAAGCAGAGGCAACCACCCCAGAGTCAGAGCCCCGGGCTATGTCCCTGGTGACTGTGCGCCAGGTCTGAGTGAGGGAAATTGACTTGAAAGTTCACTTGAAAGTTCACTGACAAGAGCTTTGCAGACTTTGTGCATCTGTCTGCTAAATAATATTACTCAGCCCCTGGGCTCCTTTACTCCTCATGCCAACTCTACCAGGAGCTGGCAGCATTCACCCCATTTTACAGACAAGAAAACTGAGGACCAGAGAGGTTGGTAATGTGCCAGGGCTTCTGAGGTCATAAGTGGGTTGAATGAAGGCACTTTGCTCGAGGGGCCATGCTCTTGGCTACCACACTAACAGCCTACTTTACAAGCCAAGGACGCCCAGCCCCTCCTCTGAGGTGCTCTGTTGGGATAAAAAGGCAGACACAAGTTGAGTTTCACTGCCCACCCGAGACTAACTGTAAGGCCTGGGCCTGGGTCTTCCTAGTTGATTTTCAAGTTCAGGATTCTCAGCTCTGCTACTGCTAAAGGTATGACACCCTTCTTTCGGTGTCTTTCCCTGTAAAGGGGACGTCAAGACAGCCGGGCAAGGCAGTACAAGATAACAGAGATGCTTCGCCCAGTCACAAGAGGCCGGGAGTTCCCAGATGGGATGAGTCTGCCTCCCTGGGGACACCTGCCCAGGTCTGGAGACATTCTTGGTTGTCACAGCCTGGGGTTGGGTGGGCGCTCCCAGCATGCAGTGGGTACAGGGCAGAGCGCACCCTGCAGTGGTGCACCCCAAAGCAGAGGGCCACCTGGCTGAGTAGCCTGGGGCTGCTATTCCAGAGTGACCTCTTCCTCGGGGTTCCAGGGGGACAATGAAGGCTACAAATCCTCCGAGGCTTCCGTACAGCCCTAACACAGAATGGGCGCTTCCAACAGTCCGCTTTGCCACTCTGCCCGCCCCCAAAAAAAGAGGGAGAGGGAAGAACCCGTTTCTTGTGCAACTGCCCATTAGTTTCCTCTTGTAATGTGCTAAGCTACAGGAACTTTTAGCAGAAGCCCTCAAAGTTACAGTCTAGGGCTGGGCCTGGCAGTGCCTGCCAGTAATCCCAGCTGCTTGGGAGGTGAGGCAGAAAATCTCTGGGGTTTGAGTCCAGCTTGGACTACTCAGGTGACTTTGCCAAAAGAAAGAAAGGGGCCTGGGGATTTAGTTCAGTGGCACTGTGCCTACCTTGAAAACACAAAGTCCTGAGTTTGATCCCCAGTACCGGGGGAAACAAAAAAAAGGAAAGGAGAATGTGAGGAAGAGAGAGAGAGAGAGAGAGAGAGAGAGAGAGAGAGAGAGAGAGAGAGAGAGAGAGAGGGAGAGGGAGAGGGAGAGAGGGAGAGGGAGAGAGGGAGAGAGGGAGAGAGGGAGAGGGAGATAAAGAGAGAAAGAAAGAAAACCCAGAAATCAAACCGGGATGCCCTTTTTTGTCATCCTCTCTCTCCCAGGTATCTTCTGGTCCATTCTATAACCACACACACACACACACACACACACACACACACACACTCTCTCTCTCTCACTTCTCCCATCTCCTCACCTGGGAACAGCTGGGCACCAGGGTGTGACCTGGGTGACCTGGATTACCAGTGACACACCGCAGCAGTCCCCTCACACTCTGAGCCTGCTCCTTCATCTCTAATATGAGACTAGTTTAAGAAAATAATACTTAAACGTTCTTAGCACCATTTGGCTATCATCATTGACCTTTTATTTTCAACCAGTTTTAAATTTTGCTTTAAACCACGAAAGTACCTGCAAGTCATTTAAAAATTCGTATCGTAATACGGAATTGGTCATTAGGAGAAATCTCAGCTCCAGCTCAGCTCTCTGGGGACCACCACTGTCAACTTGCGAATTGTTCCCTCCCGCTCGTTAACTCTGCATTTTTAAGGAATATGCTGACATAGCCGTTCCACTGTGTGTCAGTTTGGGGCTTGGTTTTACACTCCCTCTGCCTATCCCGTTTCAGCCAAATCAGAAACATATTTTCCTAGAAACACAGAATCTTAAGGGAAAGACTTGGATACTGTCTCCCTGTGATATTTCCAAACTTTGATATTTACAAACTGTTCATTTCAGAAAGGACATCTGAACACCCCCTACAGGCAGGGCATAATCCAGGAAGGGCACTCCACGGGGAGTCCTTTCTGTAAAACCCATTTCATCTTTCAGATTTAAAACTCGCACTCGATCTCTCTGTTCTCAGTTCACCGCGGATGCTGTGGAAACAGGCACGGAGCAGTCCCTGAAGCAGACCAGGGCTCGAGCCCTGTTTCCGGTCCTAGCCTGGAAGGCCCTGCTTGGCTGCTCAGGGCGACATTCCACTCACAACTGCACAAGGCAGCCTCCTCAGGCAGTGCTAACTAGCGTGGAGTTGGAACCTTTTATCTGGCCCTCCTTCATCCTGAGGATTGTAATTTCCTCAGAAAGCAACCTTCTCTCAACCCACACACTCCTTCTCACATCCTTTGGGGTCACTGAAGGTCAATGGACGATTTCACTCTGCTCCTTCCAGCCCCAGGTGCGATTTTTCGCTAAACATGCCTGGCTCTTTCTGAGGGGCTTCCACGGACTCTAGGTATCCAGGCCCTTCAAGAGTTAGCTTTGCCTGCCCTCGCCTCCTCTCAGCTTTAAGGGAAAACTCAAAGGGATTTTTTTTTTTTTTTTTTTTACACAACTTATTTGTGATGGCAAAGCACGTCTCTAGGCCTCGCCTGGCCCTTAGCTCCCGGAGACCGCTCCAAGCCCTCAGGAACAATGCTTCCATTTTGCTATTTTCACACAGGTTTCTCTCCTTATGATAGTCCGCCCTCTCTGAAGCAGCTGTTGGCAGAAGGGTCCGCATTTCAAGTAGCCTGGGTGGGAGACCTGGCCTGGGACACAATGTGCTCTTGTTGGAGGAGAGAATTTGCATGTTGTTCGGGGTAGAGGCCTCATCAGCACGGCACCACTTCCGGGCCACACAATCTTCCAGAACCCTGTCCTGAAAGCCACCCACAGTTCCGTGCCACAGCAGCAGAGGAGGAGGAAGATGTCACAGGGAGACCAGTTTCCCACAGCATACCGCCACACCAAGTCCTGGTGCATTGCTGACAGCACACATCGGTGAAGGGTCCCTCACCACACAAAACTCATCCTCCCAGCAGCTCCCTAAGGGCACCCAGGCCAGAGGGTGGGATGGGCTCAGGCTCTGGACTCACCCTCAGCTTTACATCCTAACTCTGCTATTAACTAAGCCCCTCTGGACCTCAGTCTCCTCATCTACAGAAGGAGGACAACTGTACTCAGGTCTCAGGGCTCAAGTGAGGACGACTGAGTTAGAAGGTGTTATTATAGGTAGAAAAGCCAGCTAGACATATATAGGCAGATAGATAGGACCGGCTCTTGAAAGACTTGCAAAAAGGACATCCTCAAAGGTCAACACCACCAATGAGAAACTACACTTCCGGATGGCAGTGACCAGCAGACCTTATTCTCCCAGGATGGAATGTCAAAATCCGGATCCGGCCCCCCCCCCTGGAATGCAACAATTGCAAATTCCCCAGACCAGCAGGCCAGGACTCTGAACCACCTGGAGGAGTCTCCCGACAAGCAAGACCCTCTAGGGCTTGATTTCTCATTGGACCCTATTCAATCAAAAAGTTGCTAAAGTAACTATGCTTGTCATTTACTCATTGGTTAGCCATAGTTTGCCCATCTCTTTCAAATCTTATTGGAAGACCCCCACTGAACTCATTGGTCGATTAGAGCCCGCCTACCTTTTTTGAATCTCATTGGTGGCCCCCACTTTTGAACCCACCCCACCTCGTGATTTTGGTCCATAAAATTCCCCTGGAAAAAACGATTCTGGGTTACCCAATTTCCGGGTTCCCACTTCTGTCTCGCTTAAGGCAGAAGCTTTTTCTCTCTCAATAAAATTTTCCTACTCAAACCTCTGTCGTACCTAAAATTCATTCTTCGATTTTTAGAGAACACGAACTCGCGTTTCAGGTGGGGAGTTAGGCCTTAACTCTCTTGCGTCAGTGCTTGTCTCCATGCCTGGCGCTTGGCGGTGCTCAGGAAACCTCAGACGGCACTACTACACCCGTCTGTTTCCGAAGGAGGAAAGTTAGGTTCATGAAGTTTAAGAGAGGCTATGGCAGGTCTTGAAAGTCCAGTGACTCATGCCTGCAGAGGACATGACGAAGGGTTTCTATTCCCACTTTTCCATTTGTTCAAACTCAGGTTCCCAAACTCATTGGACAGAGCTGCCTCCAAGCAGGAGTGCCTCAGTTCAAATCCCACCTCCTCTACTGCAGGGCTGAGGCTGGGAGGACAGCTAGTCTCTGCTTGTGAAGTGAGGGCCTCCAGAACCTCGCCTCACAGACTTGACGGGACAGAAGATACCGTGAGGGTTCAGACCCACGCACCACAAACGCTACGTGGTGTTGCCCTGTTTTTGCTGTTCGTAATGGCTGTGTTGAATGGAAAATCTACCTTCCTATTGCCTCACTGGACTCTCGCAGACCCTAGGAGACAGGAACTATAAACACGCCCACTTTATAGATGACTAAATTTACAAGATTAAAGAGTTACGTGGGCCAGAGATTTAGCTCAGTGGTTCTGGTGCCTGCCTCACAAGCACAAGATCCTGAGTTCGATCCCCAGTAACCACATAAATGCTGGGCGTGGTGACTCACACCCAGCAATCACATACCACAGTGCCCTGCATGGTGGCTCACGCCTGTAATCCCAGCACTCGGGAGGCAGAGACAGGAGGATTGCTGAGTTCGAGGCTTGCCTGGGCTACACAGTGAGCTCAGAGCCAGCCTGTACTACAAAGTGAGACCCTGTCTCAAAAGAAAAAAAGAAAAGAAAAGAGTTATGTGACTTGACCAAGGTCAGAGCTTGAGTAAGAGACCCTTAGGGGAATGAGTTCAATTCTGAAACTGTATCATTTAATTTCTATTATTCATGAGTCATGCATTGTCCCAAACGTCTGTCCTTATAAATAAGGAGACAGCAAAACCTGTGTCCACATGCTACTCTCCTCCCAGTGAGTTCCGGGGCGGGACAGATCGTGAGAGCCCTGGGATCTGGATAAATCTCGCCACACTGCCCTCCACAGGGCCTGTTACCCACACCCTGTCCAGCAGAGGACGTTAGCAAGCTTTGAGATTTCTGTCAATTTCATGGGCAGTTTTAATGACATGAATCTAATTTTATGTAAGAGTGAACATCTTCAATTTCCTTTTTTTGTGAATTGCCTGTTCATATTTTTCATGCATTTCTCTAACAGATTCTGATTTTCTTACCACTTCTAAGAACACTCTCATGTGTGACATCAGCCTCTTTTCTGGGATATGAGCTACAAATACTTATCCTCGCTTTCCTGCTGTGTCTTCTTATTTTGCACATATACTGCTTATACCTTGTAGAAGTGCTTATTTTCACACAAGGCCAACCATCTACTTTTTCTTTATTTTCCTCTTCAGATGGGCCTCTGTTACAGACTGAATTTTGTTCCTCTGATACAGATCCTTGAAACCCATGGATGTGTCCTTATTTGGATACAGGGTCATGGAGATGTACACGTGAATGAGTCACACTGCAGCCGGGCAGACCCTCTATTCGATATGACCAGGATCCTTGCAAAATAGCCACACATAGGGAGAAAGCGACAACAGGGCAGAGACCAGAGCGACACAGCTACCAGCCCAAGAACGCCAAGGCCAGCCGCTGCCACCAGAAGGCGGAGAAAGCTTCCAGCCAATCTCAGAGGCTGACGGCCCTGCTCACATCTTGACTGTAGACTTCCGTCTTAGAGAAAATACAAATGTGTGGTTTAAAGCCACCACATCTGTGGCTTTTTGTACAGCAGCCCCAAGAAACTAAGACAGCCCCTTCAAGGTGGACTTCCAGCTCGGGACTGCTGCACCTTTTCCTCTGGGTTCTGGAAAGAGGGTTGTGAAACACAGGGGTGCACACCGGGCAGAGAGAGGGCCTGGATGGGAAGGGGGGGTGACCTAATCAGGGCCTCATTGAAGTGGTAGCGTGAAGCAAGTGGGATCATGGATGGGACAGTGGCACCCTGACCTGCACATCATGACCTCAGCAGGAGTTTCCTTCCTCAGCCGCCCAGCCTCAGGCCTCCCCACTGCTGAACCTACAGGCCACAAACACCACACCGCTCTTTCCCTTCCTGTAGTCTTGTGATTTACTTCTTACAATTTTTTTAAACCCTTAAATCAAAACACTTAAAGAGAATGTTTTAAAAGTCACAAATATAAGTCCCTATCCAGAAATAAAAGGGAACTAAGAACACATGTGATGAACCAACAGAAAAGCCAGGCAGTCCCTCCAGAGGCCACTGCCTGCCCGGTGGCTCTTCACTGCGGGGAGACTTAGCAAGTATTCTGTGTTAAAACCCACCCGCGCCTTCCTTCTGGCTGTCACTTGAAGGGTTAACAGTTAATGGAAATAAGATTGGGGTCACCACACGGAGTGTGCCCTGTGCACAGGGGCAGTAGACGAGCAGAATGCTGGGTATGGTGTGGGCTCTGCATGGAGAGGAACTGTATCAGTCACCTTTCTGCTGCTAGAACAAAATATGCAGCACATAACTTAAAGTAGGAAGGATTTCTTTTTCTTTTCTTTTTTTTTTTTTTGCTTTTTGAGACAGGGTCTCGCTTTGTAGTTCAGGCTGGCCCTAAGCTCACTATGGTGCCCAGGCAAGCCGTCGCAAACTCAGCAATCCTCCTGTCCCTGCCTCCCAAGTGCTGGGATTACAGGCGTGAGCCAACACGTCCGGCACTGTGGTATGCGGTGTTGATTGTTGGTGGGCGTGTTATATGTGGTTACCGGGGATCGAACTCAGGACCTTGCGCTTGCGAGGCAGGCACCGGAACCACTGAGCCAACCCTCTGGCCCAGGAAGGATTTCTTTAACCTCACAGTTTCAGAGGCTGCAGTCTAAGGGCCTGGCTCCAAGGCACAACAGGCATGGTGCAAGGCTGTGGCAGAAGCTGCCCTTTCATGGCAGCCTGGAAGCAAGCAGAAATCAGAGGAAAAGCTGAAAGGAAGGGGCCAGAAACCAGATCCCGACCGTCCTGGAGGTCATGCCATGCACCGTACCCTAAAGTGCACTTTCCCAATTTCCTGGGAACCTCTCAAGTCCAACAAATTGACCATCAAGATTAACGATCACAGGGCCGGAGATTTAGCTCAGTAGTTCCGGCACCTGCCTCGCAAGCAAAAGGTCCTGAGTTCGATCCCAGTAACCACATAGAATGCTGAGCGTGGTGACTCAGGCCCACCAGCCATCAATACCACATACCACATACCACAGTGCCGGGCGTGGTGGCTCACGCCTGTCATCCCAGCACTCGGGAGGCAGAGACAGGAGGATTGCTGAGTTCGAGGCTTGCCTGGGCTACATAGTGAGCTCAGGGCCAGCCTGAACTACAAAGCGAGACCCTGTCTCAAAAAAAAAAAAAAAAAAAAAAAGATTAACCATCACACTGGCCTATGCAAGGATGGTACAGACATCCACTTTTCACCGAGGTGTGTTTGCTTTAGCATTTCACCCACTGCTCACCCCTTGCACTCTACACACACGCACACGCAATATGCACAACGTATACACAAACACACCAACACAAATATATTATTTCTCTTCTATGAACCATTTGAGAATAAGTAACACACATCATGACCCTTTACTCCTAAACATTCCCGTGTGTATTCCTAAGAGTAAGGACATTCTTACACAGTTTTAGGGCTACTGTCAACTGCAGTAACTTTAACACCGGTACGCTGTTTTTATCACATCCACGTTCCCTGGTCCAATCTGTCAGCTGCCCAAGAATATCCCTTATCACATTTCCGCGCCTGTGTGGGACCCAGTCTGGTTTTAGGCAGGGTGGCGAGCCGGCACGCCGCTTCAGCCTCCTTTCATCTCGAATATTCCCTCGGTCTTCCTCTGTCCTTTCCTTGTGAAGAGTAAGGTGTCTGTGTTGCAAAGGGACGACCTGTGCACCAGTTCGTCCGCCCGCCCATCCTGCTCGATCCAGCGCACTCCACGGTCACGCCTTGTCCTGCTCTGGGCATCCCATCCAGCAGCACCTGATGAGGCTGGTGCTGGCCCCCCAGCTACTGGACTCCCCGCTGCAGAGTGACCATTATTTCCCTGAATTAAGCAGCCCTCTGTGTGGGATCCTTAAGATCCTGAAAAGCTCGACTGCTAGGAGGCAGGGAGGGGTCCTGACCTATCGCAGCCACAATAAGACACATTTCTCACCCAGCCCCTGCCCTTGGTGTCCTTCTGTAAGCAAGAAACCTCGCCTTCCTCCCTTATTTATCTATTACTGGCATATGCTCATGCTTTGGTATTTTTTCAGTGGCTTCTAATTCACTGCTTGAGGCCCTCTTCATCCCGAAAGAAAGCCCGTAGCCGTCACATTTCAAAATTCTCCGTTTGTTGGACTACAGGACAATCTGAAGGTGGCAGATGAACCGCAGAGGAGGCGAACTTGGCCTCTCCTTCCTCCCCACAGATCATGGCGGCTCAGAGCTTTTCCTGAACCTTTCTAGGCGTCTCCGATGACTGTGCATGGTACTTTACGAGGTGTCTCACAGAGTTCTTGCTGGGGCTAGTCACCAGATTGCAGAGCACGCTCCCCTCCCTGGGGAGGTGGCTCTGGGGGGCAGAAACTGTGCTCCTCGCACAAACCCAGAGCGGGTGGGGAGGCTCCCAGTGGGACAAAGGCCTATGTGCCAACCTTAACTTGTTTCGCCTCCTTTTTGTGTCTCAGATCCCTCCTGAATAAAGCCAAGCCAAGCCAATGCCTTGCCAAAGTGAGTCCAGCTATTACAGAAAGGCTTATAGGAGATCCCCATAACAGACCACAGGAGGCAGAGTAGCTCAGTACATGAAACAGCAAAATAATGTGCTGTGTTGACTGGTATAACTAGGTAATGTGATTCTTAGCTTCAGGAATAGCTGTATCCAGGTGCACCAGTGATGTCAGAGGGAATTTTTGCCTTCTATGTCTTGTTTCTGTTTTCCTCTGAACTTCCTCTGCTCTTAGACAGGTGTTTTCTAAACAAGATGGTTTTATTCTACTTGTTTAGCAACCCAGGGCAAAGAGGGCACCTTTTCCCCAGTTCTAGCCAAGTTCCCAGAACTGGACCTCACTCATCCTGTGCTTGAACTGATCCTGACGCTGTGACTGCCCTGGCTGAGGCCATATGTCTACACTGGGTGAAGGTACAGGAAACGGGACAGAGATACCGGAAGATGCCGGGCAGGCAGGATGAAGCATCACTCATGATAAATGGAAAGGAGTGAAAGTACATGTGGGGTCCTCTGTAAACTGAAGTGTGGTGCAGGTTTACGAGGTGACTGCCCTCCAGTCCCACGTAAGTGTCTCTGCCTATCTGTCTGGTCTGCGAGGCCTGGAGCTCTCCTGACAAGCTGGGGACCAAGTCACGCTGCCCAGCCCACCTCCCTGCTCAGACAGCTGCCCCTCTGAGAGCCAGCCAAGCCTGGGCACAGCTGGGTCCCAGCAGGGCTGGGGACATGGCACTATCTGCCACTGTCCAGTAAAATGATTAAAACAGCACATGAGAAACTTGCGCCTTCACTGCAGAAAGAAAATAAAAGATCATTTTTTAAACGAGTCAGTGTCGCTCTATGGAACCCTCTCAGTCTACCTCCTTATCTTCACTCTGCGGCAGACCAGCTGTCATGGCCTGACATGAGCCAGGTGCAGGTATCCGGTGCAAAGATGACCGACTTTGTGCAGCCCAGAGCCACAGGTGTGAGTCCCGGCTGGCCTCACCCTATCCGCCAAACCTTCTGCCTGCCACGTCACTCTGAGACCCTCAGTTTCCTCTGCAGAATGGGGGTGGTCGTCCTGGCTTCGGGGCATGTGGGCATTCATTTGCTGATGTTCTCAAGCCTGTCCTGTGGGCTGTACCCCGCTAAGTGCTGGGAATGAAGGCAAAGATGACAGGCCCAGCTCCGGCAGACAAAAGACAGATCACACAGACGATCACACGGTGAAGTATCTAATGACAAGCTTAAGTGCTCTAAAGAACTACAAGATATCACAAGAGCACTGACAAATTGAAGGATGGGCTGAGCACCAGGCCAGGAGCAGGGCTGCGGGCATCAGGGCGCATCGGTCCTGCATGATTTTCCACATTCACCAGACACCTGTACTGTTTACAGATTTCTCTCTAAATGGACTCTTTTCCCCTTAAATCAACCGAGAGTCTAAGAAGTATCACCCTTTCGTGTATGTTTTAGATTATCCCTCTTTCTCACCCAACACACGCTCAAGTGTACACATCAGTAGTAAAACAAAGTTCCACCATTTACTCCACACAGCAGACAGACTCTGCACACCGGAGGCCTGCCTTCTATCCTCTGCCCCCTCGCCGGAGAAGCAAGTGCCCTCATTTCTGAGCCTTGGTACCCCAACTTTTCTCTCCACAGCCCCCTCAGATAGGATCCCAGCACATTTTAAAGGCAGAGTGATAGCAGGGTGGCTGCGGCTCACATTAGGGTGAAACCGGAGTGCTAATCCTGGGGCCAGGGAGCCCCACTGTTCAGCTTGTTCCAGGGAAAGCCCATCAAGCGAGAAGCCATCACAGCCCCACCCCCACACTCACACAACCATAACCCTCGATACACTCACACACCTCAACACATACTCACACTTGCAACAGAATGGCTCGTGCGCGTGTGCCCACGCCCACTTAAATGCATCACACACTGACACACATTCATCGACACACATACACACTTGGACATCGTCTCAAATTCACTCACACATTCACACATGCTCTTTCTTGAGCAGAGAAAGATTACTTAAAAGTTTTTAAAACTTCTTAATTTAGTTTAATAGCATTTCAAGTTTCAGAGGAATGGGGCAGATTTAGGTCAAATAAGTTAATTCTGCCTTAAAAAAATAAGTGGAAACTGTAGCCCTGGCCAGTAGGGACGGCTGGCAGTGAAGGAGAAGCAGCCCCGGGGAGCAGAGGGGCCTGGTGCTTTCAACACGGACATACTCTGTTCGCATACTAAATTCATAGAAATTTTCTCCCCTGCCGCAAAGGAAAAACGCTCTGTGTCATTAATTTTTAACAAGTGGTCATTTCTGTTCATCTTTGGTTCCTTTGTTTTTGACAGAGACACAAGTTTAAGAAACATTTGACTTTGTTCCTCACTCCTCCCTGAGACAGCCAGCAGGGGAAGGTCTTGGTGTCCCCTGACCTTATGTCCCAATGTCCGGGGACACTAGAGGGATAGGTGGGGACTGTGGCAAACTGATGAGGACAGACTCTGGGTCAAGCAAGAGGCTGTGACTGAGATCCTCAAGTGTCACCACACAGGAATGCAGACCTCACTTGGCCGGTGTCCCAATGGCCCAAGAGAAGCCAGAAATCTGGTTTTTTATATGGAATCTCCTGATTTTTAAATGCTGGCAACTCACTCAAATCAAAACATCCTCAGGCCAAAGAAAGCACATCTGTGGGGCAGAGGTGGCCACAGGCTGCCTGTTTGTGGCCTGCGAAGAAGAAGGAAAATGGGCTCAAAATCCGGAGGTCTGGGTCTAACCCAGACTCTGACACCAGCTCAGCCTGTGAGGCGGCTCCTTGTCTCCCCGAGCCTCAGTTTCCCTGTCTGTGTAAAGTAAGGACTGGCTTAGATGATCTGTCTCCACGCTTTGCCATCTAGGGCTCTCCAAAAAGCAGTCACTAGGAAGAATGGAGTATCCCGGCCATGAAAGGGAGGCATAATTTGACACCGTTTCAAAAACCGGTAATTCAACCAGAAATGTTTCTCTTCCCCGGCTGAGGTTTTTGGAGGCGGTGGGCGTGTTTTAAAAAAAACACAACACACCAAGGCAGGAATTTCATCAGGAGAAACGTGGCGGCGCCGGACAGGCTCGCATATGAGGATCTGCTTGCTGGGAGCTGGGAGCCCGCTGCTCTGGTTCCCACAAATGCCAGCCAGGCCAGCGGCCTGCACAGTGGGGCAGCTCCTCTGGGACCCGGGTACAGCCACCTGTGGAGGCGAGGCGGCCTCCTGGGGACGTGCGGACGTGCAGACCGAGCAAGAGCAGGACAGGCCCGGCCACCTCATGCTCAGCCATGAAGGCCTGCAGCCCACTGTCCCCATCCCTGCTTTAAGGGTAAGTTAGAACTGGGCTCTTCTTCCTTTCACTCCCCCGCTGGAACAACAAGTGTCCTCATACGTCCACCTGTCCTGCTGACCAGGGGCCTGGCACAGTACGGAGTGCCTCACATGCACATCTCATTTAATCCACAAGACACCTCATCGTGCCCATTGCCCAGACTGGAAAACCGAAGTGCAGGTGGCCAACGCCATTAAGTAAGTGGTGAAATCTGGATTGCAACTGGTCGAGGGCAATCTGTGTATGAACTCCAAGCTTTCGTCAGAGTGTGAGTTCTCTGATAGAACTGCAGGCCTCCGGGACACTCGCCCAGGAAAGAGGTTTGTGGTGAGTCCCGGAGCGGGAATGACGCATACCAGTTTGTTCAGGAGCAGGGAGAGGCTCAGCGATCCTGCAGGGTCCTCTGCAGAGTATTTGTCCCCATTTCCTCAAAACAAGGAAGAGAAATGGGCCTGAGAGAGCCAGGAAACCAGGCAGGGTCACACAGAGCCACAAGGCTGGGTGTGCTGGCTCGACGTGAGCCACAAGGCCATTGTGGGTGTGCTACTGCACTTCCTGGGTCTCCGCTACGGCCTCTCGAGGGCAGAAGGAGATGGCAGGATATCTACGGGGCACACAGGGCTCCTACCCGCCTGCCAGCCTCCTCCTCCCACCACAGCTCAGCACAGGAAATGGTGGCTCCTTCCTCAAGACACTCAGGCGGGATCCTGGAATCACCTGGACTCTTCTCTTTGGGTTTCTTCCTGGAGCCAGTCCTAGCAAGCTTCATCAGCTCTGTGTTGAGCCATGGCCCCGAGTACCACGGCCCTCAGCCAAGTCAGTGTCCCTCGTTCCATGGGCAGTCACCCCATCCGTCTCCCCCGGCTGCCCTTTGCTCCTGCAGTTGGTCTCAGACAGCCAGAGGGATTCGGTCACATCCAACTTGGGGCTTGTCCTGCCTCTGTTCAGTGGCTTCCAACCCTCTCAGAGCAGAAGCCAAAAATCGGGACCAGTGCCCACGAGGCCATATGCCACTTGCCCCTGGGGACTCCTCTGACCACATCTCGACTTCTCCTCCCTCACCAGCTCCAGCTGCAATGCCCTAGGGCTGCTCCGGGACACCCCGGGCACAGCCTTCTCTGAGCTTGTTGTGGCCCCACACCTGACAGTTCCAGGGAGCCTCCTGCCAGGGATGTGCTAGGGGTACAACAGCCTGAGGAGCAAGTAGGAAGTGGGCTGAATTTTGCGAACTGTTTGTTAAACCACCGGCTGCTTGAAATGGGCCCGGGTGGAGATATTTACACCAGTGTAAGTGGCAGAGCCCGTACTTTCCAGAGAGCCAATTTCCCAGCAGGCCACAGTAATGACTACTTGATTTTTAAATCGAACTAATTTAAATTTTAAAAATTACTCTTCCCTGTTCTATTCCAATACTCCCTAACAACACACACACACACACACACACACACACACACACACCTCTTCCTTGCTGGCATTATTTTTCTCAATGGCACCTGACACCTTATATCAAATTATATTTTCTTGGGTTCTTTTTGTTGCTCACGTTCCTTCTACCCAAAACAAAAGCTCCCTGAGAGCAGGGACTGTCGGTGTGACTCACAGGCTCTGCTCAGTGTCCAGGGCAGTGGCGGCCTTGGGCTAGTGATCAGTAAGTCTGTGTAGAGTGGACAGATGGTGGCCAGGACAGTCACCACAGGGAGCTAAATGGACGGCAATTTGAACACACAACACATCTGGAACCGCAGGGAAGGGTGAGTGGCTCTCTGGAGCGGTGACAACCACCCAAAGTCCCCGCCTAGGGAAAGTGATTTCTCTCCCTGGCTGTTCCCGCGACTGAGCTTCCACAGTAGGCCGGTCACAAGCTGCAAAGATAGAGGGGGCAACACTCGACCTCGTTTTGGGGTGACTCACACTTGCAGTTGCAGCCCCCAGAGCCCGCGCTAGAGGAGACATCCAGAGACTCTCCAAAGTCCTTTGGTGTCTCCACCAATCACTGACAAGCCTCAGCTGTCACCCGTGCTTCCAAATTTACTGGGAAAGTTTTGGGAATGAGCACTGGCCTCACAAATTCTGAAAAGTTTTGTCGTTGTTGTTGTCATTGTTTTAATACGGTTGAACCCCTTGTCCAATGCTCAGTTTCTTCAAGGACACCTGAGGCAAGTGTCATAAGCGTCCTCAATGGCTGATGAGCCCACTGCAGACTGAACCAAAGTCAGCGGACTCAGGACCCCCACTGCCACGCTGACCCTGCAGGGACACCACGCAGAGCTGGGACAGGTGTCTTCCTACTGTGTCTCTCTGTGTCATAGTGGGTGACAGGAACACAGGAACTACGCTCCGGAATGTGGTCTGGTCCACGCGTGGACATGTGAAATGCCACAGGATGGGACACAACAGCAAATAATTAGACCCCAAATGTTCACAGTGCCAAGGTCAAGTGACCGTAACTTACCCAAAGACAGATGCTGTCTTCACTGGTTAGACACTAACGACCCACTGAAACCTGCTGTGGCCCCTGCCACCAACCCACTGAGAAAAGGTGACTGACACTGAGCTTGAGGGCTGACAGACAATAGGGAGCAGTGGGGGCTGCGGTGAACGAGTGCATCCATCCTAGAGGGACACCCACTTCCCAGCTGTAGTCAATGAAAGTCACGTGGCAACGTGGTCAGAGTGCCGACAGATCCTGTGAGCTTTACACAGAGGCCAGAGATCTGCATTTTTGTGCAAAATATCCAGATTTTCAAGTGTTGGCTCCATTCTCCTTTTTAAATGCTCTGCAGACCAAACAAAATGCACCGTGGCTGCCGGTCTGCAGCCTCTGCACCGCCACAGATGTTACTACAGAGCCCCAGGCGAGGCGTGAACAAATCCAGAGGTGGCAGCAAGAGAGTGTGTGTGTGCATGGGTGTATGTGTGGGCGTGCGCAAGTGGCACAGGCTCAGAGGAGGTAAGGAAGCACGAGCTGGTCCTTTGAGGCCCAAGAGTGTCAGCATCACCAGGGTCCCCCTCCTGCCCCTGGGGTTACTGAGCCATTTCTTACTCTTCCTATTAACCGTGCTTGGCTTGAGGGCCCCAAATATTTGAGTGCCAGTTTATGCAAAATACCATGAAAAAGGTGATGACACCTCGAACACCCTTACTCAAAAGAAAACATCGTCCTCCGTTTGGGGTGCAAGAGCAGGTAGGGGACAGAGGGGAGATATCCCCGGAGGAGTGAAGGAGGAAATGCACACAAACATTGGTGGCGTCTGGAAAAAGTACAAATTTCATGGGGAGTGCCTCGGCCCAGGAGACGGGGGAGAGAAGGCTCCTTTGCATTATAGTATGGTTTGGGGGCCGCAAGGAGTAAAGTCCACCCCACTTCCGGCACAGGTGGCTAACGTCACTTTATCTGGCTTTCTCCCCCCCTCTATCCTTAGTTCCAGATGTGGCCAGCACAGACCCTCTTGCTAGACTAAGACATTGGCTATGTTTGAGTTCTTGAACCAGCCATACCTGAAGCTAGACTCCTCAGAACTTCTTATTTCCCACGTCAATACGTTTCCTTTCTCTTTGACCAACTCTGAAGTTGTGCGTCACTAACACCAGGAGCAATCTCAACAGCTAGGGGTCCCCTCGGCAGGGTGTTTGCTGCAAGGCTGACAAGGCAGCTGATATATTCAGTCGCATCAGCCTGGGGTCCCCGGGTTTTAAAAGCTCTGAGTTTCCTCGACACGCCATGTCCCAGGGCCACTGCATTTCTCTATTCTTCAGCCTCCTTGTGCAGAACTCTTCAAGGCCCTCTTCCCCCTTTTATGTCCGTCACTGCCGTTGGAATGGAACAACACAAGCACAAGTTGTTCGTCTTGCCATTCTGAACAGTGGCTGACAACCATTTATGAAGCCTGCAAACATTTCACCACTCCTAAATCAACCCCAGATGACAGAATCATCATCATCGTGAAAGTAATGAAAACCCGGAGGAGGGTGGATTTGGACCATCTCGCCATTCCCATGATGAGCGCTGATCAGGAAAACTCCTGAGAAAGACATAAAAATGGAGCAAGCTGATTGCTCCTTGGAAGAAATCTCGGCCCCAGCCTCACGGGACACAAGGCCTACTTTTTCCTGGAAGCAGTTTTTTAGCATGTCTTGGCACCCTCACTGGTCAGGAATTGGAGAGGGAGATAGAGAGAGAAGCAGACAGACAGACAGACACAGAGACAAATAGAGAGAAATGAGATGCCAGGGGCAGTGGCGATGTTTGGGAGAGGGTTACAAATTGTAAGTCCTGGGTGCACATTGATGGTGATTTTAAAAATCAAGACATTTCCCAATAAAATCTGGATGATTCCTTTTGAAAAATCAGAACACAAGGCAATACAGAACCCGTCCCCAAACGGCAAGGCTGCGGGGAGCTCTTCAGGGCTCATTATTACCCTACCCTGTGAACTGGGACATGTCTGCCTTCTCTGGGTTTCTGATTTCAGATTTGGTCTATGTGTATTTATTTTTTTATTTTTATTTTTTTTTGCTTTTTGAGACAGGGTCTTGCTTTGTAGTTCAGGCTGGCCCTGAGCTCACTATGGTGCCCAGGCAAGCCGCTGGGAACTCAGCAATCCTCCTGTCTCTGCCTCCCGAGTGCTGGGATTACAGGCGTGAGCCACCACACCCAGCATTGTGGTATGCGGTGTTGATTGGTGGTGGGCATGAGTCTCCACATCCAGCATTATATGTGGTTACCGGGGATTGAACTCAGGACCTTGCGCTTGCGAGGCAGGCACCAGAACCACTGAGCTAACCCTCCGGCCCATATGTGTATTTATTAAAAGCAATTAAAAATTATAATGATTTTGATTTGGGACACAGCTGATTGACACGGAATTGAGGGCTGGGTTCCAAGGAAGGCCTGCAGGGTCCAGCCCCTTCACGTGGCCTCTTCTCCACAGGCCTTTCCGCACACTGCCCCCAAGGGCTCCGGCTTCGGGGCTTCTGGACCCGCCTCTGCTTTCTAGAATGCTTCCCCCACCTCGTTCAGCACTGTGCTCACTGAGATCTCCAGGGCAATGTCTAGCTACCTTCTCTGATGATTCCCCCACAGACCTGTCACCATCTAACATTCTGTACACGTTACATATGGAAGTGCTTTTCTAGCTCTCCCACTTAATTACAACTCCACAAGGGAGTAGATTTTGATCTTTTTTGCTCTTGATTGTATTCCCCATATCTAGGGTGTTTCACATTTATTCCTGAATGAATGAATAAATGAATGAATGGAGTCTGTGTACGCCTGAGGAAACTGAGGCTGGGAATATGTACACCTGTAATCCTAGCTACTTGGGAAAATTATGGAGACCTTATCTCAAAAAGGCTTCCCCTGGCCTCAGCATCCTCATCTGGGCAGATTCTCATTCTCTGTGGCTCGGTGAGTTTTCAGGTGAGACAGAGGGATGTGGAAAGCAGTCTCTACAGCTTGGTCTTAGTCATGTGGAAAAAACCCCCGACCTGTTTACTGTATGAATCTTGTACCTCAGACACCTTTCCCCTCTTCCACTTCAGCCTGCACCAGATGGTCACTTTTTACTCAACAGGTGAGAAACAGCTTCTAACCACCTAACCGCGGGGTAGGGCGTCCTCCAGTGCGGGCCCCGCCCTGATCCCCTGATGCAGATTTCAGCATCCCCAATTCATAAAGGAAGAAATCAAGGCTAGAGACCTTAGGTCAGCCCATGATCAAAAGCTGGTAAGTAGAGTCATGTACCCTACAATGACATTCAGCCAGGGAGACCATGGGGATCCAAGGAGCCCCATACATGATGCTATTTTATGGATTATAAAGTGCTGGGAGGTTCCTATCATCTGATGATGTCACAGCCCATGTCTTCTCACAATTAAGCTCATGACATCTGTGCTTGTGTAAGAAGCATACTGTAGGGCTGGCTGGTAGAAAGCACAACACTTGGGTATATCATATAACACGTACGACTGCATGACAATAAACTACTACACTACCACCGAATGATGTATTTGTATACTCCTTTTATCTCTACTTCACTGTATGCCTACATTAAAAAAGAAAGGTTTACAGTGGAGCATAGTAGTACATGCCTATCATTCTAGCACTCTGGGAGGCTGATGCAGGAGGGTCACAAGTTTACACCTGGCCTGGACTCCTTAGTAAGACGTTAGGAAAAGCCTTAAGTATTGGGAAAAAGTAAGCTTCTTGTAACGTAGCATGCCATGCCACGTTGTACCAGCAGAAGCCTTGTCCTGCCCCTGTGACTGCATGTGCCAGTCAGGTTTACGTCAGTGCGCAATGTGGTATCCACACGGCCGTGAAGCCGCCTAGCGATGTACATCTACAAAACGTGTCCCTCACACGGCTGCACTGGAGTCTGGATCTGCACCTGGAAGACTGGCTCTGAATTGCATTCCACCATACCTGAAGCAGATAGAGAACACACAGAGGTCCTTGGAAAAAACTGGAGACATTAAGTCCCCTTTGGTTTCTTCCCATGCCTATCCTTAATTAGCTCAAGGTACAGTGAAGTGAAGGTCCAAGAAAAAGCGAGTTTAACTCCTTCGGTAGCGGTTACCCAGGCAGAGGGTTCAGGATTAGAATGACAACCTCTACAGCCATCCTCTAGAGTACAAAGTCAGGTTCTGCTGCTTCGCTTGCTGTGTGACCTTAAACAAGCCACTTAACCTCCCTGTGCCTTTCCTCATCTCAAATGAAAAAAATAATAGCACCGCCTTTATGGAATTATGAGGGGACAGACGAGTTTGTGCCTATAAACACTCAGAAGAGATCCGTGCGAGGAGTTAGACTCGGACTGCTGTTATCAACATTATACTCATCCAAACACTGGCCACTCTTTCGGAGTAGTGAAACACAGCTCCAGGTGCTCGGCCAGCAGCACCGTCTGCAGCGACTCCACCTATCTCCCAGAGAGGCCACGTTTGTGCCGAGGCAGAGTGCAGAGCTACAATTCCAGTTAGTAAAAGAATCTGGTTATTTGGGCAGATTTGTTGTAAGCAGGTCATGGGGATAAATTTTAGGAATGAAATCATTCCTTAGAAATGAATAGATTTTGAGAAAAACTTCACACGATCAGACTGATTTCTCCAACTTCGCACAAGAATCCAGCCATTCCGTGTGCTGCTTCTGTGATGAATTACTGGCCTTGGGCTTGAGTTTTAAACTTCTTTGTCTTAAGCAGTAACAACTTGTGAAAGCATTTGTTTGAAATGCTTGTTACATGTTTTCCAAATGCATAAAAAATAAATACGTAATTCTGAAAAGCAAACATGCTCATGCATACTTTGAGCGGATGTGGGAAGGGTACACACACCCCACTGGAAAGAAGACAATAGATTCTTCCAGAATGTCGAAACCCCGAGAGTACAGGTACGTGAGAACAGCGGGAATATTCTTAGGTGGCAACTTCCATTTTTACCTTTTCCCTGAGTTCTTCCAGGAGCAGGTCCATTTCCCCGTCAGGAAGAACATCTTATTTAAACTGCGGAGCAAGTCAGATATAGAAGGCATCTGTTGTAGAACTAATGAGAAGATGAGGACTCAGAGGGGTCCCAGGAAAAAAGATTCAGTGGATTCTTAATGGAAACAGGAATAACAATTCAGAAACAGACTGGCTTGATGAGGATAAAGGTTTTTTTTCCCCCCCTTTGGTGGCAGTAGTTCTGGATACAGATGAAATTAAGGCCTTACACATGCTAAGCAACCACTCTAGTACTGAGCTACATGCTCAGCCCTGTGGGATGCTATTAAAATGTGAGAATGAGCCGGAAATAACCTGTTGGTTGGAGCGAAGTCTCCTGAGTCCACTTTGATTGTTCCACTGCCCATGTACCTGTTCTAGAAGGCTTGTGGCAGCACAGCCTGTGCCCTGGGTCACACGGACCTGGAATGGAATGTCACTGGTCAGCCACTTGCCCAAGTCTCAGATTCTTCAATTGTTAATGGACACACCTGTATCACAGGGAGTTTTGTTGTTGTTTTGCTTTGTTTCCCGAAAGGATTAAATGTGCTTTCTGAAAGTGCCCGGTATATCAAACTCCTGTGAGATTTTCAATCTGCTTCTTCCTTCCTTGATCCATTCCCTGAATACTGAGACTACTTTGACATAAAACTTGCATGCGCGGAGTCACACAGTTCCAGTCTCCAAAGTCCCTGAATTGTGAGGGAGTTCCACTCAACAGCTAACAGCAAAAGAGGCTAAAACCTCCATAGCGAGAGCACGTGCTCTCATCTTCCCACTACAGCCCCAGGAATGGGGAAACTGAGGCAGAGTCAAGATTTGAACCCAGAGTATTGAACTCCAAAGCCTAGGCCCCTGATGACCCCTCCACCATCTGTTAAACCTGATGAACAGATCATTTAGACTAGGTTGGCAAGAAGGCTCATGAGAGCCAGATCGTTGGAGGGGGTGACATTGAAAGCCGGAGTTAGGAGTTGGCCATGAGTCTCTGGCAGGATAAAGCAACAGGAGAGAAATGAGAAATCTTTTGTTTTTCTTTTTCAACTCATTAAGGCTTGTTGAAGGGAGCGAGAACCTTATTTTTTTTTTCTTCCCATGACTTCCCTTTCCTTTTAACAGAGAAACATGCATTTCAAAGGCCGCTCAACTGCAGCACTGAAGTCTCAAGTTCAATCACAATGTCCCCATTGTGGCTGGGGACTCCCTGGCCTCGAAGCATGGGTTATAAAAATTTGGTCTGAGCCTGAAGTCTGGCTTTAATAGAATATTTTAATTTTGTTTAATGAATATTATTTTAAATCTATTTGGCAGTTTTAAAATGTGTTCTTTTATTTTCAAATGAAAATTTACTCATGTTCAGTGCCCTCTGCAGGGGTGAGTGGGCAGCATGGAATGGGGGTGATAATAATACAAGCTACCATTTATTGAGTGCTTACTATGTGCCAAACACCCTGCTATGAGCTTTACATGTGCCACCTCGTTTATTGCTCACAACCACCCCAGGAACAGAAGCCACTGTGCTGCTGTCCGGAAAGTTGAGAGGGTCAGAACTGGGGTGACCGACATGCAGGCCAAAGCCTGTGTCTTGCATCGAGCCCATACTGACTGAGAGGGGCATGGCATGGCATGGTTTGGGGGTACAATGCAGTTCCCTATCAGCACGGGCAAGTCCAATACTAGAGGCACATAATTCCTAGGTATCCTCTGCTTGTGACACTGGGGAAAGAACACACAGCCTTGCGCATGGGAGCTAAGTGCTCTATCAGTGAGCTGCAGCCCTGGCCACTTAACTGCTCACTTTAAGTTCTCACAATAATGTGAAGCTCTGAAGAAGTGATTATTATTTGAAGTTCTGTGAAGCAGTGATTATTATTATTATTATTACCATCCTCACCATCACTAATTTATAAAGGGAAAAACAGAGTCCCACAGAGCCTAACTAATCAGCCTTAGGTCAGAGAGCCTACATTAATAATAACAGCAACAGCAGGAAATGTGGCTCTAATTCATACTCTGCCCGGCACAGTGCCACACACTCTATATTTAACTCAATCACCACAGCAAATCTCTGAGAAGGCACACTATTCTCCACCCCGTTGTACAGGTGGAGAAACTGAGGCACAGAGAAGTTTGGTGACTCCCCAAAGTTAAAATAGCTGGTAAACACCCAGCGGGGATTTCCATCCGAGCAGCTGGGCTACTGGCTCACGCTCTGCATGTCCTGGTACATCAGTGCCAAGGTTCAAGTTCAGGAAATCTTGGGCTACAGTCTCCAGCCCACTCCAAGCCACTTTGTAAGGAAGCGGGGAGCTGTCGGGGGCGGGCACAGGCATGGGCACGGCCACACCCCATAGTGCCCACTGTGGTTTTCGGCGTGAAACCCAGTGCATCTCTCTTACTGAACCAGGAAGGTGTCTCTGGGTGAGGGTCTGAGGAGCGGGTCGTTTCCCTCAGTCCTGCTGCAGAGCCAATGGAAAGCGCCAGAAGTCACGACAACAGCGTCTGTCCTGACAGACAGGTCAGAAAGTGTACTACGCTCCTACTCTGCATCTACAGCAGTGGGGGTGGGTCACAGCTCAAGAAGTATTAGCGAATAAAGGGAAAGAAGAGAAAGGCCTCGGTGCTCTCTCCCCATCACCAGGTATCAGGCCCCAGGAGGGCCCTGGTGAACAGCACACCGAGGGAATGGCTTAGGAAACGTCCCACACGGCGGCTCCTCCTCTGGACAAACTTCTCCTTGTCATGCTACACTAGCTCAGTGCTCAGCAAATTCTCAGGAGGGGCCCAGAGACTCAGTATTTGTGGGCCACGGTGCTGCGGTAAGGGGCCAGCCGGCCTGTGACAGCACTGAAGAAGGAGGCAGCCACCAGCAGGGATCCAGCCACGGATCGCCTCTGTGGAGCCCAGCCCCAGGCAGGCGCTCAGGCTCCCAGGGCAGGTCCACGATTCTGGGAGAGGCAGCTGATTTTCTCTTACTCTCTGACCCTGACTCCCGTACTTGGGCATCAGTTAACATTACACGGCAGCAGAAGTGGAGACCAGCTTTAAAACCCAGCTCTCCAGGGCAGACACGCAGTCGACAGCGAGCTCTTATTACAACAGGATGGGCTGGACACTGTAACGGTGAGGGGTCAAAACTGGATTTAATCCTGTCTCTGACACAAACCATCTGACCTCGGACGTGTTACTTGACCTCCCTGAGACTCAGTTTCCACATGTGTAAAATCGGGGATAATAACACTCCATTCTACCCACCAGTATTTGAAGACAAAACATAATCTCCTTAGCACAGTGCCTGACACATAAATAAGTGTTCAACAAATATGAGTAACTTGTAATGGCCAAGCAAGTCTTATTACAACTTGTGCTTTTTTAAAAGCAAAAGAAAAAATAATTCATGGGAGATAAGAAAAAAAAAAAAAGATGGACAACATTTCCAAAACCAAGTTCTTAAAGGTACCCTCAGAGTTGTGAGGGTTTAGAAAATTCTCTACTCTAGATCAAACCACTAGCAATCCCCTCATCTTCCCATGCCTCCCTGCAAAGCCTGCATCTGCGGACTTCTATCACTTTTTCTTTCTTGTGGGTGCCTGAGCAGCGCCGAGACATTCCGAGCGGTTCAGACATTTGCTGAGTTTAAGACATTCTTTTTCCCCTCCTTCCCCTCTCCACACCCCAACCATCCACTTCTGCTGGGGAGTACCTAGTCTGTTTAGCAAGGCGGGGTGGGCACCGGGGAACTCAGGCCCTCAAAGACCAGAGGTGAAAAACCTTCTGGGCTCCGTTCTCTTTCACAAGTGGATGGGGCCAAAATTCCCGGTTGCCAACACAGACACAAGTCACAACTTGTTGTGCCACATGACACCATCCGGGCAGCGAGTCTCAGCCTCCCTCTACTGTACCAGTCACACAAAAAGCCAAAGGAGCACAACACCCCCCCCCCCATTCTACTCCTCAACTAAGACAGGATCCAGACCTTGCTGGAGAGAGAAATGTTACTGAAACAAACATCGCGATGGTCGCAATACATACAAATAACACACACCCACAAAAGAAAACAGCAACTCTGCGCTGACACATTGTCTCTCAAAAGAGGTCTACTCCCTCCGTGGTATTTCCATCAGCACCTGGGTTGGTACCAAAGTTGGGAATGCGAGGACAGTGTCTCCGTCTGTCTGTATTTCAGGACGCTGCTGATCAATGATAATATAAAAGTTTGTCCTTATCCCTTGAACCTCAGCTGCTGAAAATCAAAGTGGGAACAATGACAAAGAAAAAAAAAGAGTTGTCTGGGGGACTATGAATGCCTTAACCACAACGTGACTGTGAAAAGGCGATGGAGATGGAGAAAATGATCAGAGGGACACAGAACTTTCCACCTCTGGTTTCTGCAGGAAGGAGAGGAGCCGTGGAGGAATGGGGAGTCTCAGAACCGGAATTTTCTCTGGAACTGTGAAAGAGAAAGTGCGAAAGGACTCCACCATTCCAGCCTCATCTTTCTTCCCTACGACACGGCTTCACCAGCCCTCGGGATCCAAATCAAGAAACCCCCTTTCTGTGTCCACTTCCACCCGACACGTCTAACAGGCAGGAATTTGGACTTGGCCGGGGTGCTGAGCGCTAGCGGTTTTCGCCCTGTTTTGGTGACCTTCATAGCGCTTATTTATGCACTTCAAGCTCATGACCTAATACATGTTGGTTTGGCTTCTCTTCTCATAATAGCAGCCTGTAAAAAGCTTTTGAGAATTCCCTGTATTTTCTCATTTTGGGTCAAGAAAACAAAATCGATATCTAAGTAACCTTTAAACACGGCCCGCATAATCTAAAAATTTGGAGCATTTCCACCAGGACTAAGACCATCTCTTCACGCCTTAAGGATCCTCAGAGTTAAGCTCCCCATCTGCCACTCTTAAGGTGAGATGTTTGGTAACAGCATTTGTGAGAATTAGCTAAGGGGGACTCTTTGACATTAGTCAAACAATGACATTTAAAATGTACGTTAAAGCAATTACTGTGAAGAATTTTTCTGTGTTTTTCCCATTTCTTAAACAGAAGTGTATATGTTTTCAGCATAGTTTCTCGCTGTAATTTTCTTTCTTGGCAAATCCACATCTTACCATGAAACCCCAAGTATGCACGCTGCAGAAACAATAATGGTGGAAACAGACCCGGCTGTCTCTGGCATGATTTTTCTTTACAAAATTAAAATGTCTTTTGGCTAATACACTGTATATTTCAGTTCGGAAAGACCATTCTTGGGAAATGACGAGAAGAGAAAGGGGATCTGACACTTTTAGCTGCCACAAGAGCAAGTTACCATGTTCACGCAGTAGTCAGACCTCCGGTTCTATATTCTTTGGGGGAAAATAAGTCGATTTTATCATCTTTTCTTTAGTTATGCTCACAGAGAGTTGACCACTCTCCTCTGAATGACTCCAAGCAGATATGTTCATATCTGTTACATCTGGGAATGCACAGACAAAAAAAAAAAAAATCTGATTTTACTGGCTACTCAAAAGGAAAACAGTGGGAGAGAAAGTCCAATGCCATTGGAATCACACACATTTTATGTTATTCGCTATGTGTTATGACACCACACAATTGATACTACATGATAAAATCATTTCTGACCCTGGTGAAATCCTTTGTCCGTTTTTAAAGAGGTTTAAATTGGCATTTTTGTGCATCCAAGTTCCTGTTTTAGATTTCTGCGTGTATCTGAAGGCAGAGACAGACTTTTCAAAATAGCACGAGCAGACACATCTGGCCTGGAACTACTACGGGAAGAAGGCGATGACAGCACGGACGAAACCCTGCGTTCTGGAGTCCGGGCCGTGGGCTGAGAGGCCTCTGCTCCAGCCCGTGGGCTCCCCAAAGACGCAGCTCTCCACCCCCATGACCCGCAGCCGCCCGTCCCAGACTCAGGCCGCCCATGGCCTCCCTTCATGTTCAAAGAGGCAAAGACGAATTGTTCCGGTTACCTGATTCTCAGGGCCACCTGTTCCAAATTATTCTTTGCTCTCCAAATGTTTATAATCTAACCCCTAACAACACCCACCCATAACGATCCAGCACCTTCCAGTAAACTTGACTTGAGCAGTGACTACCGTAATGTTTTAGGGCCTTTCCACTGCCGGTAAATTTATTGACTCATTTTAGGAACTGAAAGGCGTAGCGTTAGTATCGAAGGAACAAATCAAATTAGCCCTCGTAAATAAACAGACATTTTCCTTGCCAGACCCATACCCAACCTGCTAAATATGACTTGCAAAGGTTCATATATATTCTCCAAATAGTCAATATGATTTTTCTTCCATTTAAAACAACAGCAAAAAATAAAAATATGCCAAGTTCACAAAATTTGTTCTGCACACTAAAAACTATCCAAACTCAGTGTCTCCCTCCAAAGGGAACAGAGCAGAAGTATTCTGGGAGCATTCGGTTTCATAGCACATGGGAAAGGCACATTCTACATAGAACTGAAGGCCTAGATTTCATCGGCACTCAGTTTCCTTGTTAAAGTTGGGGTGACAACACTCAAAGGGCTGGATGAGAATGTGCCCTAAAAATACCTGGGAAGCATTGACTTTAGGCCTGGTATTCAAGTAAGTATCAATCAATGGCAGCTATTTTCATCCTGATTATGAAATTACCAGGATATACTTTGTGAGAGGAATAGCAAAGGCACTCGATATGACGGAAGTGGGCAAAAAGAAAAAAGCAGTAGCAATAAATATAAAAGCCTGTGGCTTCCTTTGCCTCTTTTCCCTAAAAACCCTAGCAGGTACCTTCCTACCTGGAAGCAGACTTCAAATTGCAGGTAATAAAGGCCCAACTCCGGCCCTCTGATTCATTTGTAGCAAGATAGGAGGGTCCTCATCCTCAGTCAATGCCACCTGGAGTGTCACATCAAGGGTCTGATTCAAGTACCCGATTGAGGGAGTTTATTCTCCTCGGATTAGGCAAAGCCATTAGGCCAACTAAGATCTTCAAATAATGAAAATGAAGTATTGTCTCCAGCGAATTCCCTGTAATTGTCTTCCTATCAGAATCTTCTCATTTTGTAGGGTTGGGTTGTTTGAACAGTCACAAATGAGGGGGGGGCTTTGAGGTCTTCAGGAAGCTACCATGACACTGGCGGATGGGGTGCAGGAAGAGGGGGCTAGGAATTTTTGCGTCCCTCCGTGTGTGTTTTCTGTCAACAGGCCGTGTTTTCTCAACTCTGGGGCTAATTCTCTGTAGAGATTCCCCTCGAGCAGAGTCTACTAACTCCTCTACAGAGCAGCCAGCTAGGAGAAAAGTCCCCCCTAACCCCCAACAAAACCCAGTCTTGGCAACAGTCAGAAAACTCAGCCTTTAGAGGTAATGGGCTAATTAGCCTCTTCCTCTCCACAAACCTCACAGATCAGAAGGCCTACAAATTTAGCCAAGAATTCTCCCTTATCAGAAGTCTTCTGGAAGGGGCGTCTTTTCTCTCCTACGTGATCCATGTTAGGACAGACAGTCTAACTTTTTATCTGGGGCCAAGGTGGGTCCCTTCCCTTGTGACAAGTAGCCCCCACTTTTGCACAACACAAGCACCCAGGCCTGTGGACACTGTCTATCATGTATGCTGGTCTTCCCCCAAACATGCTCTGTAGGAAGGAGGCCTTTCTGGCAAAAACCTGCACTCCCTTGTAGCTGCCACCTAGCTAGCACGAGAGACGACCCTGGGCACAAGTGTTTAGGGACAGGCGTGTGTCTAAGCAACATGTCCCCCTTCCCTGCATTTTTTCTTGACAGCCATGGGTGTGCTTTCTCTGACTAGAAAGGTATCTGTCAGGAGCAGCTGGGAACCCACTCTTTCTGCCTCATGGTCTGAGATTTTATTATACAAGGAGTTTACCGCTGACCTAATTAGTTTCAAACTGGGCATTCCAGCTGAGGACACCTAAAAAACATCTGGTGGAGGGAGAGAAAGTCCTCGTTCAGAGCTGGTTATGATTGGATTTCTGCATAACTCTGGTCTCTTGCACCCAACGCAAGTTATCTTTGGAAAAGCAACTGAAAACAGTAAGGAACCGGTTTCTTCTTTGTGGGAAGGGGCATGGGAGAACCAAAACTGTCTTAAAGCAGTTGTCTTCACAAACCGCCAAAGTCTCCATAGCTTGCTCAACCTAATTCAAAATGTACTTAGCTACACCACAGAGCCTTTGCTAAGGGCTTTTGCATTCTCTCAACAGCAGCTAGCATTTTATCAGTTTATCCGTCTGGAACAGGCTTGCGATCTCTTGCCTGCAGTTTAAAGCAGAAACAATACTGCATACTTGAAACAGCATGTCTGGGATGTTTTTGCCAAATGCTAATCTTATAACAAGTCATATGTGATGTGTTTATCACAACACACACACACAAAAAAATGAAGATTTTAGAATTTAAGTGATTAACACGTTTTTCCAAAATCTCAAAGCATCTTTTAATTTTATATTTCCCATCATTCCCTGACAACAGAAAAGTGATTAATTTATTTATAGGGTATTCTCATACACATAAAACAGGCACTACAATGAGCAAGATATTTCAAGATCATGGAAAAATGGCAATTCCTTTAAAATAGTTAATAATGTTGTGAAGGTAATGTTACAAAAGAAAAATAAAAACATATGAACTGCTTTAAAAATAAAAAAAAAACTCAAGTTTTTCCAGATCTAGCCATAGTAGTTTCTTCCACAACTGCAAAATTTAGCTTTCCTCCAAAGGTAGGAAGATTTTGAATTCAAACAGAATTTTACACTGGGTAAAAAGCAAGATTCAAATCAGTATCATTTGTTGTATAAATGACTCATTCATTTTTACCAGTTCAAGAATGGCTGCGTTCAAGGAAATAAGAAGACTGAGGGGTTTAAATGATATAGAAATGATAGTGGGAGAGGAGGTGGAATAAACATTTCTTGAGTAAAGTTCTCTGATGTTTTAAAATTAAAAATATTTTGGAAAGTTTTGTACAATTTCTCTGTGTCTCTCTGCACCCACCCCCAGCGGCAACACAGACATATGTGTGTTCTAGGCGACAAGATAACAAACGGGCCACAAGCTAATGTTGTGGCTATCGGCTGGGTACCCATCCCAGTAACACAGACTTCACTTCACTCAGGCCAGCAAGAGCTCTTGGAATTAATATCTTTAGTCTGAGGCGCAACAATTGTCCACCAGTTATGATTTTCTTTGAAGGGAGCTCCGTAATTCGAATGTAAATCAGCCCTCAGATCTGCCCCAGCGGCACGGGTAAACCTTCCTCCGTCCCCGCGTGGTGCCTCCTCGTGGAAAGGGACCCACCTCCACCAGGACTGGTTTACACCTTAGTCTTATATTTTAAAAAGACTCAGCGATTACACAGCACCTCGGGAAAAGAGGGGAGAAAAAAGCGTCTGCAAAACGCTGTGGCACTAACCTTGTTTTGGAAGGAAAAAAAAAAAAAAAAGAATCCAACACAGAGCGAAGTAGGCGCGCGCTGTCAACGGGATCCCAGCCGTGGCTCCGGAAGCAGGAGCCCGGCTCGCAGAAAGCGCTTGGAGGATTTCGCAGTAGTCATTATTTTCGCCGCCCACAGCTTCCTCGTATTCCCCACGCTTGGGAACTTTTCGGGGGACACCAAGCACACCTCAGGAGTAGGCCGGCGCGGCCGTTGGACCTCCGACCGCAAAGCTAAAAGCTCCACTCGTGTCCTCCCACGCCCACAAACCCTGCCTCCTTCTGAACCCATGGCCGAGGTGAGCTTCTCCGAGTTTCACCTCCGACTTGGGCAGGATGGTTCGCTCCGTTGTGTAAGCGCCGGGCGGCTGCCGCGCCGACCAAGCGCAGACGGACTTTGCAAAAGATGAGTAGCGAGCGCGGGGCACGAGGCCCCACTCCGGGACCCGGCCGTGTGCTCCGCTCCCCGGCGACCCCACAAACGCTGCCGCGGGGCCGAGTCTCTGCCTCGGTTCCCCACGCCTTTCGGGTCGGATTAGGAGAGCGCCGCTCCTCGCGGAGCCCCGGGGTCAGCGGTGGAAGCGAGCGCGCGGCCCCGGCCGCGTCTCCACTGCCTGCGCGCCGTGCACTTGTCCCGCGCGCGGAGAGCAAACTTCGGAGCCACTGCTCCGCGGGTCCGCAGGCGCGCGGCACAGCGGGGCGTGCGGTCCGGAAGGGCCTCTCGAGAGGGGCTCTGCCGCGGTCCCCGCCGCCCTGTAACCGGGTGACCCTGGGCGCCTAGACGCGCCCCGCGCCCTCCCCGAGCGGCCCGGCAGCTGCGGGCCCGGCTAGCGCGGCCAGGGCGCTGCCCGGCTGGGCCCGGGGCGCCGCGGACGTACTCACCGCGCGCGTGGAGAAGGTGCCCCGCGCTGGGCGGGAGGCGGGCGCGGGTCGGACGCGGCCGGCTCCCTGCGGCCCGCACGCTGCAGTCGCTGCGGCCGCTGCCTCCGCCTCCTGGGCTCCCGCGGCCGCCGCCTGCGCGGGGAGGAGTGGCCCTTCCCTCCCTGGGTCGGACCCTGCTCTGCGCCCGCCCGGTCCCCGCGCCGCTACGTGGGGGCGCCGAGGCGCACACGCCGGCCGCAGGACGCAGCGCGGGGCTCGGCCCTGCTTCTGCCGCCGCGCTCGCTGCTCTCCGCGCCTGCAGCCAGCCGAGCGCTCGACCGACCGGCCGGTCCGCACCGAGGCGAGGCAAGGCGAGGGCCCAGCCTCCTCCCCACCCACCGCCACCGCACGCCGCCTCCCTCCCCGGGCCGCGCACCCTCCCTGCACCCAGGCACAGCCCGGAGAGGAGAAAGGCTGGGCCGAGGGACCGCACTAAAGACACCAACATCCTCTCGCTCTACTGAGATTCACCCGTGCAGCGGACAGTGAGCATTTTCCCCCTAGACCAGGTACAGCTATTCCCCTAGGACACGACTACTACTTTTCTCCCCTCCCAGAACTTACACTTACCTGCGCAGACATCATAAACTATCAAATAAAAAATAAAAATATTTTAGAAAGTTATAATTACTGTGGTGGAGGGAAACAAATAATGTGCGCGCGGGGGGCGGGGTGTAGCCAGCAGAGGCCTCGTGAGGAAGTGACATCTGGGTTACCAAGGGAGATTCAGGGTCTCCTCCTCGGTTCCACCCATTTTACAGATGAGGAAACCAAGGTCCTGAAAATTTCTCTGCCTTACTGAAAATAGGTTGCACCTCCCGCACTGCCCATAGCCCAGATGAAGATATTTCCTCCAGTCTCCTCCAAAACTGTCTGAAATTTATGCAAGTGTGTCCTGTGCAATGGGTGGCACCTACTTATACTGAAATGTATTCCTTCCTTTTCTGAAATTACACTTTCACACATGTTCTGTACATACTTGTCCCCGGGATCAAACTCAGGACCTTGTACTTGCCAGGAAGGCGCAGTATCCCTGAGCTAAACACCCCAGCCCTGTCCTGTGTTTTTATTTGCTGAATCAGCCAACCTTCCACTCACCCTGTGTGCCGAACTTGGTCTTCCTTACCTCATCTAATCCCCCAAAGAGACTCGGGTAGCTGGTGGGGTTAGCGTGTCCAGATTTATAAATGAGCACGCACGAGGCCAGCAAAGGCGGAAAGTAGCGCTGCCAGGAATGCGTCCAGGGCTTGTGTTGATGCTGGGGTTGGAGCCCAGGCCCTCAGATGTGCGCGGCGATGCTGTGCTGAGCCCCAGCCCCGAGCCTGGCCTTGCCCTTTGGACACCATCTAGTCTTTGCGGCCAGGCAGTTGATTGTTCCTAAGAAGCACGTAGACACGAAGTTGCTGGGTTCTGCATTTGCTTCGGCCTCTTTTTAAGCCCCTGTCAGGGAGCTCAAAATGGGTCCATCACTTGTTCAGGTGACATTTATCAGTCAGCTTCTTTTGACATGAGGCTGCAGTCATTAAAAAGGGCTCTTTCTGCTTGACTCCCCCTTTGCCCTTCAGGAGGGGAGAGAGCTGGTGGCCATTTTGACAGCGCGCCCACTTGAGGAAGCATGAGTTGGGAAATTTGTGATGTTTGTGGAACTTTTCAACTTCTTAAAGTCTTTGTTGTGATTTCTCTGATTAAGGATTCATTTTTACATCTAATTTTGGACTCCTAGGGCCTAACACTCTATGTGTATCAGGCCTCCCCTCCCTTACCCCACCTCTGGTCCTAGCTTCCCCTGTGCCCTCTCTGTTCCCCAAACCTCAGACGAGAGCAAATGTACTCAGTAAATATGGCTTGTCCTCCCAGGAGACAGTAGGGTCTAGGCCCCTGCTGCAGGCATGAGGACCACACCACTTCCGCCTTCTAGAAGCAGACTGTGTATGTGCTTGGCCTTGATTTTCCCACCTCTGACACGGAGATAACAGGGTCATTACTATGAGGATTCACTGAGTTCCTGCTTGTGTCTCTCTCTTCCACTGAGTGTGGCGGGTGCTGGCCGCGCCT
>PVIC010006504.1:0-16640 GCA_004025085.1 Thryonomys swinderianus
AAAATAATACAAAAATTCATCTGGAACCACAAGAAACCTAGAATAGCAAAAGCAATTCTAAGCAACCACGACATGGCAGGGGGTATTACAATTCCCAATTTAAAACTCTACTATAAAGCTGCCGTGATAAAAACTGCATGGTACTGGCAAAGTAACAGACCCGAGGACCAGTGGAATAGATTAGAAGACCCAGAAGCAAGGGCTTATTTTTAAATGTCTTGAGGCCACGTTCATTATTCAAACTTCAAAGCAATTCATGTCCTAACTGTTGGCGTCTCCTGGGTCCTTTTCTTGATGTTTACAAACACTTAAATTTATGTTGAACTTACTCATATTATTCAACAGAATGGATTTAAGTTTAACTAATTAGTAATGTTAAATGCTTTTACAACTTTAGCTTTTTGTGGTCATGGTATCTAACAAATTCACAGGACTAGGGTATTGATATCTCTAAGGGTGAAGTATTATGCTTCCTACTGCAATACTCCTCAAAGTTATTTTTATAAATTAGCATCTTAGAATTGTTTGCAAAGTAGGATAGTGCCAGCTGTATATCAATTTCATAAAGCCCAGGGCATTGCTGAATATATCTGACAATTAAGCATTCTGCTCAGTGCAAATCAGTAATAATTTATTGAAGAAGAAACTGGATATTCACACAGGTCTAGACAGACTGGTCACAGGTTGTTACAAGTTCTTTCAAGGATCTATTTATTTTTTTCAGAAATAATTTATTCTCTTCTAAGTTGCTTGCATTCCTGGTCCCCTATGTCCTAGAGAAGCTTCTAGATTTTGCTGTGGCTTTTTGAATATTCAGTTTTCTTTACATGATGCCCCTGTACACATAATAAGTGTATCTTTTCTCCTATTAATTTATCATTTATTTTCATAGATTTAATTATTGAACCTTCCATGAGTGGAGGGAAAGTTTTCCCTTTCCTACAGGGCTATGCATTAGTCACACAGAATGTTCATTTTCAGGTTTTTGGCATTGTTTGATGCACTGAGGGTACAGAAAGTGAGGCATAAACTCCATTCATTTGGGGGAAATAAAACTACACCGAAAACTTTATGAAATTTCAGCAATAACAAATGCTCTGAAAAAAGGCAAGGGCATAAATGGTGGTTTCTGGGAGTGCTGTTTTAGCATTCTTCAATTAGGGGAATTTAATGCACTCTCTGATGATAGAATTGTGATAAGTTAAAAGGAAAGCATCCTAGGCAAGTTAGTAAATAAGAAGGAAGCCAGACTGACTTGGAGCTAAAACTTGGTAGTCTCTGAGGTAGAGGTTCCGGAGAGTGTGGAGGAGGAAGAACATGCTTAACAACAGCCTCTGTGCAAAGAACACGAATACTAGTTTCATTGCACTAGAAATTTCCTAATGTTTTGAAACATTAATGCATTTAAAAAGTGCACTGGTGCCATGTAAAGAGAACCTTATGAAACAAAACAATGGACAGCTCTTCTTCAGACCTCATGACAGTGTTTTGGGATAGGTTCATAGCAATAGAAATTGGAAGAATGGCCAGACTTGGTGCATATTATAGGGGCAACATCAGGATAACTTTGAGTGTATAGGCCATGTAGAGAAAACAACTCATAATTTTAAAGTAAATGGATTGATGTTGGTGCTGTGCACACATATGAAGACACAGCTGTGAAAAGCAAATGTGGGAAGGGGGTGGTATTATGTAGTAGATGCTAAACCTAACTTTGGAGCATCAAAAATAGAGTGTTGGCCCTACAGAATGTAGTAATTGAGTGGTATGGGAAATTACAAGCCTATCAACTATGTCAATGGGTGGGTCTTTAAAAATTATGTTTCAGTTAAAATAATAAGCAGATAAAGATTCTCCAAAGATTAATGATATTTACCGGGGTTTAATGCAACAGTGTAGTAGGAATGTAAGAGCGGTGGGGCAAGAGAAAATCTTTAAATTCAAAATGAATATGGAACAGGGTATTTTGAAGCAATGGTCTTTGGCCAGAGGGATGGATAACAAAGGAGGCACGTGTCAGAGGTTGACCTGAGAGCTGCTGCACAGATGTTTGTTGGGAGCCATTCCACATAATTTTGGGGAAACATCATTTCACAATTAAATTATGAGCAGGCCTAGGCTTCTTACCTACAGGTCAGCTGTGCCATGCTGAAACAATTCCATTTTGCCTCTGTACATGAGACCTCAATGGTGTGACACTCACAGGAAAGAACACACCAGCTGAAGAAATCCTGTTTCTTTGAGAACCAAGTAGTAAGAGAAAGGTTTCACCTGGGTAGGGACAAATTCCTTATCAGTTTAACTCTTCTCACCTGCTTTTGAAAGAACGGCTTTGCTCATCTTACCAGCCTGTTCAACATAAGATCCTCATCAGCATAAGGTCTTCATGGTCATAGAACTACAACCAACCTGCAAGACATCTGATATTTCCTTCAGCTATAAAATCCTCATCAATCTAGGATTATTATCATCCCCTGAATCATCCATTACTCTCTATGAGCCCAGTAATTAGTGACAAGCCCAGAACAGAATCAGTTAGACTCAGAACCCAGTAGTTCTTGTTCCTTGTCTTTATTCTTTAATTCATCTTGCATTGTGATGGCTCACAGGAGACCAAGACCCATTGCAGGAGTTCTGGTAATGTCCTCTTTCTTTGTCCCCTACATATATTCTCACAGAAACATTTTGCTTATGAAATTGTGGTAGCCTTTGTGAAAAGTTGGGTTTTGAGGGTTTTTTTGGTGACAACCACTGTTACTCTGAATAAGTGCATAAAAATCCTTCCAAGTGCATAAAAATCCTTCCAAGATCCTCTGGTGTTTGTCTGTTTGTTAGGATTGACACTGGCAACCTCATGTTGATTCTGACAACATTCATATCTGCTTCTTCACTTTTTTTTGTTAGAAATACATGGTACTGGGAGTTCTCTCTCATGATTACAGTCCTAAGGAGTGGACAGCTGTGACTAGAGGTCAAGCCACCCTGCCTTAAGCATTCTTTCAGTAGCAACACTTACCACTTATCAAGTCTGAAGCCTTCTCACCTTGGCTTCTGTGTGCCAGTATCGGGTCCTTACGTTTAAAGGCTTTTGCTGAGTTAACACTGCCTACTTCTACCCTCTGTAGTATTCAACCAATGACAACCAAATCTGCACTGTGACTGAAGTAATGATCCTGAAGCCTCGTTTTACACTGCTGCTCAGTTTTCCTGTGAGTTAAGCTCCAGTGGACAATGATCTTAATAACCCACCATTCAGTAGCTGCTTTATTTTCCTGAAACACTGTCTTTCTCCCTCGCTCACATTTCTAGTATCTCCCAAATGAAACAACTGATCTAGAATCTCTCTCTCAGGAATTGCTATTAGAAGAACCAAACAGAGATGGATTCCACAGTTCCATACCCACTGCTGCATAGCTTAGTTTACTGTTTTGAACTTAGAATTGACACTGTTATAGGAACTTGAAAAATAATAATAATAAAACAACGACACTGTTATAGGAACTTGAAAAATAATAATAATAAAACAACGGTTTAAGAATGGCTGTATAATAGGTACCTTTGTCAATACCATATTGTGGCTTTTAGCAATTCTCTGTATATTTTATTTTCTCTTTTTCCCTCAAAACACATCAAGAAATAAAAATGAGAAATCTCACACTAGTAATAGTATAGCACATTCAGAAGTGGGGTGCATGAGTGAGCTAACATAATTCTGTAAGGTACCACTTCTAGAAGGAAAAAAAAAATGGCGGTTTCCTCAGCAAATTCAGACACATCTCAGTTACACACAGTGCCAGACCTGCCTTTGGCCTGTCCTGAGTCATCTCTATATTTTATGTTCCAGTGTATTTGATATCTCCTCGAATGGCTCTGAATAGTTATCTTTATGAAGTATGAAATTTTGCAGAGATAAACCTTTTCCTCAATATTTAAAAATCTTTGTTTTTCTATGGCTCAAACTTAAATAGAATGAAACTATCATCTCTGGTTTACAAGTGCCAATTCTTTACTCTCATCACTGACATGGACCATAATTCAACCTCTGGGTTGTGTTGCTGTTCATAAACCAGCAAACTCTGGTGGTTTATGTCATCAGCAGAAAACCCAAAAGTGAATTATAGCCTTGCATTCAATCTCTATGTTCTGCACGGAAATAGACAGTTTTTCAGAATGTGCAATTTAGAGACTTGGGAGCAAGAGACTTATAAAGTGTATTTCTTGTAGCCTGTGTCAGATTCAAAGTTATAAGAATTTAAAATAAAAGACTCATATAAAACTAAGTTCAAAATACACCTACAACTAACTTTATGGTCAGCAGAATGTTTTGATTAATATTCTAGAGTTTTGAGAGATAACTGTATTCCCCTTGTTTCGCATCTTATGGACAATTCTTTAAGTAGCAAAAATTGCAAATTTAGATTTCATCAAAATTGAGTTGTGAGAATAATAAATTGGACCTACAAACTCATGCGCAAAAGGGGGACCTTGTTACTTAGGTGATAGTATTTATTCATGTGCGATGGTAGAATGCAAATCTACACAACTGGCACAGAAAAAGCAAAGCAGAATATAAACACAGTCTCCTCTTTTAAAATATTCCCAGATGTTAGCTATTCTGTGGAAAAGGTAGGACACTCTTCTGCTAGCCTTACTCACTTCAGCAGGGCCACACTGAGTTCATAGCTTGTTCTTCTTTCATCCCATGTCTGTGCACTTGAGTTTGTTGTGAACAGATGTCCACTCATAGAAAAGTCTTACCTTCAGATAAGGCTTTTGCCTCTAATGTCCAACTTTAAATTAAAAAAAAATCTCTTTACATCAATGTCCTTAATTCATTTAAAAATAGAGTTGTATCTTGAAAAGTGTACAGCATACATTCTTGGACTCTCTTTCCATGCTTAATATAAAGCAATGTATGCCACACACTATTTTAGAGTACATGACTTTGAGGAAACAGTAGGGAACAAAATAAATATCTCTGTCTTCCATAAGCTTTTATTCTAGTAGGGAAAGTTTGCTAATATATAGTTAACAATAATTGATATTCCAATTGGAGTCAAGTGTTTTCATGTGAAAATTTCTTGGAATTAAATGGTGGAATAAAAGGTAGTATTTTAGACTGGACTTTCAAACGTACTGTGATAAAGTGCTCTTGGAAAACAGATCTAAGTAAATTGATAGGATGAACTCAGAGTGATTGGGACAGGGCATTCCAATAGAGGGAAGGTATCATGCCATTCTGTGAGGTAGGGACATGGAAGTTGTATTAAGGAAAAGGTAAAGGGGTTCAGTGTGGCTCAAACAGAGTAAGAGTGGTGGGAAATGGAGTCAGAAAGATGGCAGAGCTGGAGAGTAGATTTTATGTTACTTGTAGACCTCGGGAAAGAGATCAAATTTAATTCAGATGAAACAGGATCCCAGAGAAGACACATGAGAAATTATCTCAGGATTGTTGGCTCTTTTGTTAAGAACAGACCAGAAGAGAGAAAAAAGTAGAAGCTGGGAAATTCATTACACTTTCTTGCTAACTGTACACAAAGACATGGTGACTGTTGCCAGGGTGGTAGAGGTGGAGCTAGTGATTCCCTTCAGTATAAATTCTGAACAGAACATCCAAGAATTTGTTGACTTGTATCTAGAATCTACTTGTTCCAGGGTTGTTCACTGGAGAATTAATAACTGAATAGGATGAGCCTCAGCCTCAAAGATAAAGGATTTGAAAATATGGTCCATGCACAGACTGCAAAGGCTGGTGGTGGAGGGGTGTCACATGAAAAAGCTTATGTGGCCCAGGGAAAGCAGAGTTTTGTAGCATTTACTTAGAGAATCCAGTGATTTTCAGTCTTAAGATAGGAGGTGCTCTTTCCTATTACTAGGTGCTTGTGTTTTCAGGGAAAGCCTTACCATAAAGCATACTGTAGTTTTATTGAATGAATCTTACTATCTATTAAGATGGCAGAGGAACATTAAAGGTGCTCATTAAATTTTGGCTAAATTGAAATTAATGTCTGAATCTTCTAAGAACTTTGACATCAGTGAAATACACATTTCTATAGAAAATATGTCTTGAACAAACAGTTTCATTGAAAAGTTCTTCATCTAGTGTGTCAAATTTTTGGTCTGACAATCTTCACACACAATTTCCTCATTGATCTTTGAACATAGAATCATTTTCTAATCTATTGCCTAATGATAGGATTTCCCAATGCAAAGGGTGATGGTTTTGGAGAAAGCACAGACCTTTAGAATCCTGCTTCCACCAAAGTAAGAACAGGGGCAGGTATTTGAACCCGAATTAGCATCAATTTCTCCAAATAGGGTTAGGAGACCTTTTTTCACAATTTTAGGATTAGAAGGAAGATATGAAGTACTTAACAAAAGTCAATATATAATAAATGATAGTTGTATTCAGATGCATTTGCCTATTAATTTTGTAATTTTGTAGTCATCAATAATAATACTATTAATATTAGAGTGTTACAGAGAGAGAAAAAGAAGATGAGAAAAGAGGGTCAGCTTCTTGCTGCTTTCATCATTTTTGAGTGGTTTCAAGTCAGGGGTGATGTGTGTTAGAGTCTATTCCAAATGCAGCATGCTGTCAAAATCTAGAACATTCCATTGCCTAAAAATTGCTCTTAAGACCGTTTCTTTGGGAGACATAAAAAGTGAAAGCTGAGATGGCTATTGATTTCTTAAAAGGAGGGGAAATAACCTGCTCTGGAGAAACTTCACTTGGTCAATTCTGTGGAGAAATTGCTTCAGTGCTATACACCCATTTCCAGTCATATCATCAGAAGTAGTGCATTAAACATTAGAAAAGTTGGGGAGAAGAAAATAATGGCTTGGATATGAAATGACCAGATGTGCAGATGAACAAGAGGTGCCACTAGCCCCAGGATTTAGGGCCCAGGCCCCTGGGACTTTGGCTATCTCAGTGCCATCTGTGGAGTGAGCAGTTATAATATCATGAAAGTCCAACCCTGACAGACAGCGCTAAGTACCTTTCACAGGAGCTGCTCAAGGACAGAGTCCGGAGCTAGCACTGTCCTTGATCCTGGCACGAGCATGGGACAAGTGAGAAACAAATCATGACCAGAGTGCAACTCTACATTTCCCATCAAAATTGTATTTTACTTAATGAAACAAGATTTCCTGACACTTCTGAAGAATCAGAAGTGAAGTTTACATCGAAGAAAATGAGAGTTGAGGGGATGTGACTGGTGCAATACACAGAGCAAGTTGATCAGTGTTTGAAACACGCTCCCAGTACTGTAATATTTACAAGTGCAAGAGGAAGTTATGCATGTAGAAAAACTCAGAATTGGAGCTTTGTAATTACTGTGTACCTTAAATATCACAATAACAATATCTCATATGGACATTAGATTTTAGTGTTCCACAAACACAAAACATAGAACATATAATTATTTCTATAGCCTATTCAAAAAAAGAGGAAAATTAGTTTTACTGATAAAAAATAATACTACAATTTTAAATACAAAATGTGATAAAACATAAAAGGTCAATCTATGATTCCATGATATAACTGATAAATGTATTTTAAACTATTATAACTAGTAACATTTTTTGGAGCTTCTCAATTACCTTAAGCAGTTGGAATAATTCTTCACACTCCACAGGCTTGAAACTGAGCCAATCTGAATATAGAGCCATGGTCTGGCCCTGGGCTCCAGCTCCTTTGAGATATCAGATCCGCAAATACAACTTTCAGACATTTACACGCAACAAAACAGGGGAATACTGCAGCTCATTTGTAGTAGAGAAAAGCCAGGGCCCATGCTATTTAAAGGGCAACAATACATTTGGCTCAAATGACCTTTACATGTTTTATTTATTTCATTGTTTAGAGTTTCAAAACACTTTCTTGGTCTGAAGGTCTCATATGTTCTCCTTAATTCAGCTCATTATCATCACTTCAAATTTCTCCCTAATTTCTGAGGAAAATCACAGACATGTTAGTTACTACATTATATTCTTTAAGGTGGTTACTCTAATATATACTTCTTCAAAATTTATCTTACTGAAAACATCACACATTCTCCAAGGCTTAGGCTATATCATTCGCAGGTTTCTCCTTTGGTGTAATACCCAAAGTGCTTCCCAGTGCAGTGTGGACTGAAGTGAAAAGTTGTTGAACAATAATGTGAAGGAATAAATGCATAAGCATAAAGACATTTTAATTCAGGAAACCTTTACAATTGTTTTCTGCTAATAGGTTAGCTTTTGAGGTGAAAAATAATCATTTAAAATAATATAATTTATACACACTATGTTGAAGCTATGCAAGGATAAATCTTTAAAATATTTTTTCTGGAAAAACAACCATTGCTAAGGATCTTTTATGGTCAACTTAACTATGAGCAGATGATTAGTTAACAGGAATACGAATTATATAATTCATTCTGTGCTCTGTATGCTGTTTGCTTTGCTAGTTGTATGAGGGATCCTGTTAAATTGAAAACTATTACTAACATTGAATGCCAATAAAATCCATTAAAAATAAAAAAATAAAAACAACAGCCCCTCAAAAAGTCAAAACACATACAAAAATATTTGTCAAAGCAAAACAAAGACATATGAGGAGTTCAATAGTGAAGTCAGCATGAGTTTAAAGGACAGAATGTAATGAACAGTTGATAATGGCTTGATAAAGATTCAAAGCCTGTGTTGATTATGAATATGAAGGCTTAGCATTTCCATTATTGAACGTTTTTCTACAGCTTTCTTCAGCAGATATTAAGCCCGTAAAGAACAAAAGCTTTCAGAAATTAAGTCTTTAAGAGAAGCAATAATAGCATTTGGGAAATTTATTAAAATACAAAAGGATCAAAAGTCTTTAAAAAATTAATCTATGTAGCGATCTTGCGTTCTCTTTGTACAACTAAATTGAGTCCATAGTATTAAACTGAAACTGTGGAACTGTAATTACACAACTAACTAGCCACCTGCAGTTCAGATAGTGCCAAGTGAATTGGGTCAGGTTGGAATGGAGTCAAACTCTTCAGTGAGGAGTGAAATCCCTCCTTGGCCCTGTGCTTGGGCTGTTAGTGCAACTGCAAAGTGACACTTGAAATAGGAAAAAATCTTCAAGGCTTTGTGCATTTGCTCTTTAAAGTTACCTTGTAAAAGTCTTTCAAAATACACAGCATGGAAGTACTTAATTGACAGAAACACACCCAATTATGAAAGTTAAGTGGAAAAGTTTTTGTTGTTCTTTTCTTATGTGGGTGAAATAAGAACTAGAATCTAAATTTTCCAAGCCCAATTCCATAAGGTATGATGACAACAGCAACTATAAGTATGCATATCATAACATGATTTCTTAAATATTCTCTCACATAGAGTTATGTTTGCTCTATTCAACATCTGAGGACACTTAGGTTCTGAGAACTTATTGTTTTTAAACATTCATAGGTTAAGAATGGTGAAAGCAAGACTTAAATTTTCTGATTTCAAATTCTTAAAGTTTTAAACATTTTCAACTGCAGGGCTACTCTTCCTAGAAAATTTCCCTCAAAAATCTAAATCTAATTTTCTAGAAATTAGAATTATGACTCACCATATATTGTGCTACAGAGAGACATAAGAAATGACCAGAAATATTTTCACAGTAAAACGTGAAGTTAGCATTTCAGATGTATTCTCTTCAAGTATGTATCTGTAAGTTAAAAATAGTTACTGTTTATTATGGAAAAGTCTTAAAAGTAATAAAGAAGCGATTAACAAACAATTTCATGAGTCAGTGTTTCTGAAAATTCCTCGAAGGACACATTCTGACTTATTGTCTTATGGAGACATTTTCAATTATGAGACATAAACTGACAGCCATATTGAAAATGTATAGTTAAGTGTCATTTTCTGGGCAGATAGAGTCCCCTGATCGAATCCAGTAATGTCTTTCAAATGAAGCCTTTTTCTTCACTGACTGTGTGAAATTTTGAGAACACTAGCTTGGGACAATAGCCAATACTGAGACTATGAGACGTCTCATGACCTAGCAAGTCTTGCTAACCTGCTCTGCGGAAAACCGACTAAGAGATTATTTACAGTTTAATTCTGATACGAAAAAAGTTTTACATGATGTCAAGTTATGTGCATGACACTAAAATCAAGTTTATCACAACATCTTGGGAGACTTTTGGATTCAGGATTCTAGTTCAGTGTTCCTTGAAATGCAAAGTGTTTTGTTGTTTTTGTTTAGTCAATTATCAAAGGTTGGCCATTTCCAGCCGCTTTTTGCAGAGTGGGAATTTGTATTTTCAGGAAATATTCATGCAATCTTGCTGTTGCAGCTGAATTAGACTCTCTGGAGAGTAACAAATCTTACTTCTGCTGTGGCTCTAGTTTTCTTTAAAAAAACTTTAAAATTAATTTTTAATGTGGTATATTTAAGGTCTAGTACAACGTGTGTTTCAGACACAAACCAGTTTTGCACACAGTGAGATTAAATAAGACTTGAGAGACTTTCAGCAAACGTGTACATGTGAGACTGAGTGAGAAACCTTCTTTGATTTCATCTGAGTCATCAAGAGTGGAACACGAGTGAGAGCCAAGTTCCACTAAGAACGCAAGTCCACCAAAGACCGCAGTTAAGACGGTGCACCCTAAAGGTTTTAACTTATTGAGAAATAGCAGTTTAAGACACATACATAAGAAATATTCTCTCAGATTGACTCCAACTCACAAAATTACCATGAATAATGAGAACATAAAACACATATTTACACCAGACAAATGAATGTGTCTGAAGGAGCAGTTGATCTTCTATTGAAGCTATAAAAATATTACAAAAATATTGTGATTGAAGACAAAATATTGGTGCGGACGTTATGTGTAAAGGGCGAGGTAGATGAACTGGGTAGAGAATGAATCACAGAGATTCTGGATCCACGAGGGCAGAGGGAGCGGAATCCACAGACAGCGCCAAGCGGCACACCGGAAGCAGTCCGTGCGCATGCGCGGTGCCGGGTCTCCACCCCGGGTGTGGGAGACACCATCTGCTGACAACGCCCTGACTGGCAGGGAGCTGATAAAAAGCCAAACTGAAGAGGAAGCTGGAATAGGAAGCAAAGCCGTCCCGCAGTCCAGGCGCTGCTCGGAGAGGGGTCTGGACACGGATCCATCGCGTGAAACGTAAAACTTCCAAGGGACACCTAAAGGCGGGGCCCGAACTGGGCGCTGACCCCGGACACGTGTCCCCGGTGCCGGCGGCCTCGCGGCCCTCCCGCCGGGGAGGACAGGGCGGGGGCCCGGGGGGCGAACAGCAAACGCTTCCCCGCGCCCGCCTCCGCTCTCGGGCTTGAGACCACGGCCTTCTGCGAAGCCCTCGGCGGCAGGAGCCGGGCCGTGGGCACCCGCTCGTCCCGGGCAGTGTCCCGCCCCGAGCCGGAGACGCAGCAGCCGCGAGGCACCGCGTCCAGGGCGGCGGGGGCCGGGCTGAGACTCAGAAGGTCGCTCCGGGCCGGGTCCCTGGACGCGAGCAGGGCGGGCGCCTGGGGCCTCCTGCAGGGGCCCAGCCGGGGCTCCTCTCAGGGCGGAGATCCACACACGGAGGGGACTGGTGGGAGCCTCCTAGAGGCTGGTGCCCGGAACCCCAGCGGAGGGACGGGGTGAATCCCCACCCTTGACCTGAAGGAGCAAGAGGCTCCCAGGCATGGCCTGCAAAGACAGGAGCGTGGAAAACTGAGTGAGGTTACTCACGTCAGCCCACAGAATGGGACAGTGGCTTCTCTCTTCACTTCTCTCTCCTCTTCCTCTCATGCTCCGCCTTCTGTCCTTTCGTTGCCAATTGATTTGGTAAAATGAGTCCATCTTTTTATACGTATCTGTATGAGTATTACTTTCTGGTCTTACTCTGTAACATCGTCCCTTGTTTATCCCCACGTCAATGGCTGCTCCTTGGGAATAACTAAAATTGTTAGACTGATTAACAATTGGAAACATATCGCTTCTCAGCCTTTTGGCTAAGATCAAGTGTAGTAACAATTGGAAACAATCTCCTTCTTTCTACACACCTGGATGTTTTCCCTTCTTTTCTCTATTTTCTGTACTTTCTTCCTGGTAACTGTTTCTGTCTCCCTACTCTTGTTTTCCTTTTATAGTGCTGTTTTTGTGCCCTTTCACTCTGTACTAAAGTCAAATCAAAATGGATTGCAGACCTAGATATAAAGCCAGAAACACTGAAACTTCTGGAAGACAAGATGGGGAAACGTTTGAAGTCATAGATACTGGCAAAGACTTCCAACGTAGGACTCTAGAAGTACAAGAAATAATGTCAAGAATCAACAAATGGGGCTGCATCAAATTAAAAACTTCTGCATGACAAGGAAACAATAACACTTTGAGGAGGCAGTCTTTGCTAGTCACTGTTCAGATAGAGTATTAATATGTAGAATATATAAGGAATTAGGCTCACCCCATAAAAATGAACCCAATAAAAATATGGATTATTGTTAGTAAAAATGTGAGCTACTATTAGTAAAACTACTGTAGAAATTAGGATGGGGATTCCTCAAAAGACTAAACTTAGAAATATCACTTGACCCAGCAGTAATTCTCTTAAGGGGACACATCCTCAAATAATTAAGGACTATATCCACTAGTGAAAGACACACTCACATTGAAAGAAGGCCAATTCACAACAGCTAAACTGTGGAAACACCAAGAGTCCCCATCCCACAAAGAAAATGTGGCATATAATATACACAATCAAATACTACTCAGCTGTAAAAAAAATATCATTTGATAGAGAATGGATGGAATTAGGAACCATTATGTTAAGTGACATTAACCAGACACAGAAAGTTAAACATCACATTGTTTTCTTAAATGATGAACCTAAAAATCATATAAAGAATCAAAAAGAGTTGACATGAAACCAAGGGGAAGACTTCTAGATGTAGGGAAGGGGAATGGAAGGAGTGGGAAGGAAAGGAAGATGGAAGTGAAAGAAAAAATGATTTACATCATGGAAGTAGAAAAGAGAGGAGCTACGGGTTGCTGAGACAGGTGAGGAAACATGTGGCCGAGGTCACCACAGCTGTAACATACACAAGTTTACACATCAAGAAAGGGACTCTGAAGTTTCAATAGTTGGGCTGCAAAATGAAGATTTATTTACTGCTCACAAGTCTTTTATCAAAATACTATGTTTTGGGGGCCTTCTGATATATTAGGATTAAAAATCTCTAGGAAGCTTGGCTTCTATATGTTTTTCTCAAAGAATTTTCTGACTCAGACTTGAGTTTAACTCTGATTTCCTTCATTTCTAAAATAATTATATACCTGACAGTAATGAAGGGTATCTATATCTATCAATTTATCTGTCCCTGTATCTACTTCCATAATTATATCTGTATTGAAATAGAAATCTAGGAATGGGTATAGATAGCCCACCTGGGAAGGACAACCTTAGACATTTTGTACTTTATTTCTGTTACAATAACCCAGTGGAGTAGGAACTATTATTATCATTATGAAACAGGAGAGGAAAAATATAGTTATTCTGCTGAACCTAAACCACAGTGCAAATTCTCAGATTTTAACTAGTTTACTATGTTTTCTGAGAAAATTTCCTTTTATAAAACTCAGAGGAACATTAGAAAGTAACCCAAGGTAATAAAATAGGAATTCCATAGAAGAAGATCATTAAATAAAAGCAGAAGGGGAAGTATATGTTAAGAGTGGAGCATGTATTTTATAGCCCTATGAGCCTGGGTGCTTACTCTGCCAACAGCGTGATTTCAGGAATCTTATCTAACCTCGCCATCTATAAAGGAGACACAGTGACAGAATCTACTTTACAGACAGGGCTTGAGAATTCATAAACTGATAAATAAATTATAAAACACTGAGAACAGTGCCAGGCATAGAGTAAATGCTACATAAGTGATCATCTACTATTATTTCAAAGGCTCTTGTTTTTTGTTTTTGGGTTCTTTTTTTGTTTGTTTGTTTGTTTTTGTTTTTTCTGTCTGGGGCTGAAATAGAAGAAAAACCATATATATATATGTCTGCTGTTTCTCACTAACTACAAATGTAACTTGAATGTGGTCTGAGTTCTCTGCTTTCTGTCTAAATGACCTGTGCTTAATAAAAACTGTATTTCAATTGCTGTGAATTTCATTGAAAGACAGAAAAAAGGCCATTTGCTGGTTTGACCAGTGCCTTCTGCTGCATTGTGTCTGCTTTGTAAGGAAAAACCACTAGAACACATGTCCCAATGCTGTCTCGAAGCATTTCTCTTGGTCTCTCTGCTTCTGACCACCCAGTTAGTATTGATTACCATAAAAAAGCTTGCGAGCAAGCTGGTACTGTTATATACCCTATAAATGTTTCCAACCTGGAAGATCTTATGCTCTATGTTTTAGGATCCTTTTGTCTTTGCTCTGAGTTCGTCAAATCCCTCTGGGCCCCGTGATGACACCGCTGGTTAAGTTTTCATTAAAATCAAGTGCTCAGGTTGGGGCTATATTTATAACCCATATGCTGGGTAATGATCTTCCTCTCTTTGCCCTGAACAGTTTGTAGACTATATCACATTCTTCCTATTCTGACCTAAAAAGGAATCATACTACATGCAATGTTTTATTAGTCAGCTTCAATATGTTCCCAAGTTTGTGACCCAATAAAATGTTACCTAGGTGCTTCTTGGGCATGTACTTCCTTAGAACTTGGATGACTGGATCCTTGAAATTCCATGTCTTTTGCCTGTTGTGTAGAAATTGCACTCAGCTGCTCCCACATAAATGGAGATATCTACTTCATTCCTCTTCCTTAATATTGTTTTATGTTCTGCTTCTCTGCCTGCTGCACATGCTGTGCTTCTCCTTAGATCTTCATTTAGCCAGCAACATGTTTAGCTCTTACTAGATGCTAGATTTTGTAGTAGGTGCCACGCTAAAAGTAAAGCTTAAAGCCAATGATTTTTATATCCCTGGCCTGAAAGAATGTATAAGCTAGTAAGTGGGTGAAGGAATGAAACACAAAACAAAAAGTAATTTTAAGAAATAGCACAGTGAAATTTTTTCCCAGATAATTTAGTGTTGTCCGTGTGTCAAAATTTTATTACCGTCTTGCTGTGGGGAAAAATATTTGTAGAAATTTGATAGAAAGATTAGATTCATGTTTTTTGGGGGGACATACTATAATAAAACTCATTGGCTATATAATCTTTGCTGAACTACATAATAGGAAAAAAAATCTTCTTACAAATTATAAACAAAGTCCTCCCAAGATTAGCAGTCCATTGAATGGGTGTAGTGGACTTTTCAGGACTTAAGAGATGATATTTTAAAAAATGAATTTTAAATTATGAATAGAGTTTCTGTGCCTGCTCTTATTAGGGTTAATTTTTCTCCTTACATGAATTGGTGACAATGAGAACTAACAGTCTGGATAGAAATGTCCTCATTGCCTGTTAGGAAGAGAAAAGGGTCAAAATGCATCAGTCAAAAATGATCAGTGAGATGAAACACACTCTCACTGTCAGGAAAGAAAATCACTGGTATCCTTGACAAACTAAGGCTAGTAGTTTACAGCTTAAATCAAGTTAAAAAATCCTGCCACTCAACCTGGTGGAACATGATGCGGTCATCAAAAAGGGTACTTGAGAAATTTGGTGCTCAGCTTCCTGAGGCCTAAGCCCACTGAGACAAGTGTGATTATCCTCTCTCTCCATGTCCTTTCTTTCCATGCAGGGTGGACACAGGGAGCATGAGGGTTTTCCAGCAGTGTGCACATGACAGAAATGTAAACAATAAGCTGTATTTTTTAACTTTAAAGTGAGGAATATAAGCACAAGTCATCTTTTCTCTTTTTTTATATTTTTCTTCCTTTTTGTCTCCTTTTTCCCTCCCTCTTTGCCTTCCTGTCTTCTTTGTTTTTTCTTCCTTCTTTTGTCTTTTTCCTTTAGTACTGTAATCACTGACTAGAGGTCACTTCTTTATAAATGGAAATTACATAGTCAGGTGGTTTCAGGAAAAATAAAAGGAATTTCCTGAAATATTGAGTTAAGCATCACTTTCAAATTTGCAGAAATTAAGAAAGAAATGGAGCCTCATGCTGATAAGATTGCTTAGTGAGTTCTATGCTTTGTCTCCAAATGCTGAAACCAGAAACCTCATATATTCGATTGCAATACTAGACACTACAAACTTTGTGTTTTAAATTGTGTTAATCTTAGTGTGTGTTATTTTCATTCTTATTTGTTTAATTCCTCCTGCTGGTTATCAGTGAATTTTGATAGCACCATTAAGAATATTAAAAGATGAAATATTAGCTACTACAAGACTTTCAGTAATATCTAACTAAATTCTGGAATTACCTAAAAGATACAAAGTATTATGATTTCTAGAGGAAGTTCATATGGAGTTAGGTAACTTGCTAAGGTGCACAAAAAATGGTTGGCTTGGTTGAAAATAAAGGTAATTTTTTTTTCCGATTTAAAGTGCCTAATGTACATTGCAACTGAGATGTAAGCACCGAAAATTCTGTGCAAACACTGAGTCCTGAAGTTGAACCATACCTCTGCCATGCCTGTGATTTTGGATAAATCATTCATCTGTTTGGAGTGAAAGAATATAAATAAATTTTATTTCAGGTAATGTGCTCAGAGTGAG
>PVIC010006504.1:16740-54177 GCA_004025085.1 Thryonomys swinderianus
CTCTTGTTTCCTTTCCTTTTATTTTCTTCCTTTTCTTTTCTGAGATAGGGTCTCACTTTGTAGTTCAGGGAGGCCTGGAGCTCACTATGTAGCCCAAGCAAGCCTTGAACTCAGCAATCCTCCTGCCTCTGCCTCCTGAGTGCTGGGATTATAGGCATGAACCACCATACCCAGCATTATGGTATGTGGTACTGATTGCTGGTTGGTGTGAGTTACCACTACACCTGGTATTATTTTACGTGGCTACCTGGGATAACTCAGGACCTTGTGCTTGTCAGGAAGGTCCTGAAACCACAAAGCCAAATCTCCAGCCCTTTTTAAAAAATAAGTATATAAAAGGTGCTAATTAAATTTTTATTGAATTAAATTGGGAAAAAAAACGATGACTGATGTTAATTTGTCAGTGCTCTATGGGAGATATTAAAGCAGGAGATGTTACATGAGAAAGTTTTTTGTCTGTTTGTTAATACTAGGAATTGAAACAAGGGCTTTCAGAAGGAGCTATATCTCCAGCTCTTTTTAGAAAAAATTTGAGACAGAGTCTTGCTAAGTCATTACCTTCCCCAAGTCAGGGTTTATATTTAGAATCTTCTGGCCTCAACTTCTCAGATTGCTGGGATTACAGTCAGGGGCTACCATGTCAACTGTGAGAAATCTTTTCTGTAATAAGATTATCTTTGATGAGGGGCTATTAGTAAATTAATTGAGTGCACAGTTTTTAGAGAACTAGAGTATATTGTGGCTGAGGATGCAAAGACTCGTGGAGTCTTAGTCAAAGATGAATCTGAAGAAAAAGAAGTAGCTGGAAAAATGTTGATATTGAAATGGTCTCAAAATTTAAAGAAAAAAATTGACTCATAAACAAGACACCTAGAACTCCTTTCAGTGGAGAGTGGTGTGCTGCCTGCTGAGCTCTCCTGGGGTAACTGGATTCTACAGAGTTGTGTTTCTCTGACTGTGTTGTATCGAGGAGGCTATTCTACGACTATATGGCAGTGAACGCTGAGTTATAATAAACCGGTAACAGTGCAGATGCTATCTTAAATAGAAAGGCAAATGAACAGTAGAGAATAAAAATCTCTATAAGATATTTTTATTTATACCAGTTTTAATGTCTTTTTTGTTTTCTCACTAATTAACAAGTCGAATAACATCTTTGTTTTGATTTTCTTGAAGACTGAGGATTAAACCCAGGGCCTTTGCACTGAGCCACACAGCCATCCATTTTTATTTTCTAGTTTAAGGTAGTGTCTTGCTAGTTGCTAAATTACATGGGTTGTACCTGAACTTGGGGCCTTGAAACCCGAGCCTCCCGGAGAGCAGGGCTTACCAGTGGGGCCACCTCACCTGGTGAAATACAATGTTTAATAAACACTGTGTTCAATGAGATTCATGATTTGACTATCTTAAAAATTATATTGGGTAAAGCTGTTTACTTTCAAAAGTAACAATGATGCTAAAATAATGTACCAGATTAAAAAATACCTTAAAGTATCTTAGCATTTAAATATTTTTTTCCCAAAGAATAAAGAAACATTTCATTTTACTCATTTTGTTGATAAATATTTCCTGTTCCTTTGACTTTTCACTCCTCCCACTGTGGCTGTAGCTGAAAGCAAGCAACTACCTCAGCAAAAAAAGAGAGCATATTAGCCAACCTTCCATCACTATAGCACTATACCTGAGATAACCAATTTACAAAGAGAAAAGGTTCATATAGGCTCTTAAGGCTAGAGGTTTGAATGCACAAGGGATTGGCTTATTCCTTGTTTCTGAGGTGAAATAGCACATTGTGGCAGCAGATTGAGGCAGACAAACCACTCACTTTATGGTCAGGAAGCAAAAGAGACAAAGGTTAATAGACCAGGTCCCCATAATGCCTCGGGGCACTCTCTCTCTGACTTAAGAAGATCCCATAATGCTTCGGGGCACTCCCTCTCTGACTAATAGCATTTCAGTAAGTTCCACCTCCTAAGGTGCCAGTCATGCCTTCCTGGACCAAGTTTTTTCAACATTTTCATTTGGAATCATTCAGGGTTCAAACTCCAGCAAACATGGAGCTGTGTGAGGTTGTCCACATCCTGTTTCTGAAAAGTAAAATTAAGAGTAGAGCCCGAGCTTGTGTAACACTAAATTTGGGATTATTTTATGATTTAGCAAGCATGACTATAGCGAGTTTCTTCTGCTACAAGTGACAGATTCTCTATTATCTGGAGCCTAGAGAGGGTCTTGTGGGAAAGCAAATAAATTGTAGTATAAGATCTTTTTGAGATTGAATTCTGGCTACCTCCTATAAGCAGTTAAATTAGCTAAGTTTTTAACTTAACAGAGGCTCGTTAGAGAGAAAATTAGTATGATAACATTAATATCCTATGCGAGTATATTGTGAAGAAGAGATTGGATGACATGAATATTGCAGTCTACATATCACTGGTTCTCAACACAATATAAAAACCAGAGAAAACCTGCCAGAAATAGTTTTATTGAATTTCTTGACCAAACACTTTTGGTTAGTATGGTTCTGAATTTCAGTAAGTTTAACATATAGTAAGGGAAGAATAGCCCCGACCTAAGGTTTGAAGTTTATAGGATAAGGAATTGGCCAAAGATAATGTTGAAACAAAACACAAACCCATGTAACTCTGTATTCTAAGAAGCTGAGATTTTATGTGGAGGAAAATAGGGAACTAATAAAATTTTAAGCTGAAGAATATGAAAGGAAAAGGAAATATCTTATTTTAAACAAATAACAACTGTTTGAGGTTATGAATGTGCTAGTTAGCCTGAGCTAATCATTCTGCATTATATATGATATTGAAATGCACATTGTGTCCTATAATTTATGCAATTATTATTTGCCAATTATCATAAACATTTGAACTAGAACTACTCAAATAATAGGAAAATAAATATATTTTTCCTATCTTAGCTACATGGCTGAGACTCATAACAAATGACAAGTTAGTAAGTGAAAAACATACACATTTATTTATGAGAGCAACATGAAAACCTGCAGAAATGAAAAGGAAAAAGGAAGCAGAAAATCTACATGTTTTACACTTATTCATGATGAGCATTGACAATTGTGGGAAAATATAATGTGATAAGTGTTGTGTATTCTGATGGCTGTAAGCTGATGGAAACAACAATGTCTAGTTATTTGGATTCTTCCTGATCTCTGTGTCTTTGACTGTTTCCCTCCAGGTATATGAAGAACATATCTTTAGTGAGAAGGATCTTATGATAGCCTCAGGGGAAGGTCAGTCTATATTTATGGAAGTCAGATGATAATGATAATTTCAACCACATGATTTAAATGCATTTGGGACCTTCTTTAGTCACACCCCTCACAATTATCTCTTTAAGCATAAGGTTATAAAACAGCTATCAGTTACTGTGTGCTACACAAGATCTATCAATCTATGTCAGACCCCCTACCACAATCCCCAAAGCAGATGTTGAATTAATGATAACAATATTTACAGTACTGGCCTACCATTATTAGTACTCAGGAAGGGAGCAGATACATATTGTCAGACCTCAACCACCAGAGGGCGTCATCACCCAAGTAGCCCGTATTGGAAAACCAAGAAGATGGTTGCAGATGTGACCGGAAGTGCCAGACCAGAGAGGAAAAGTTATCGGAAATACTCAGTTTCTCTCACAAAAATTTGACATACGAATATTCACTTATTAGTAGATAAATATAACAAAATATAGAAATGTTTAAAAGCATGTAGCAAAACGCAAATGAATCTGAAAAGAAACATCACTCATTCAAGCCTCATGTGTTGGTCTGCTCGCACTAGAATGCAGCCAATTTTTGGTGAACTCAAGAAGAGGATTTTGCTTAGATTTTCCTGGAAGTTTATGGATACACGTCTTTCAGACAAAACTTCCACTGAATAAATAATTGAAAAAGCCTCCGTATGGAATTTCTCAAATGCAAGTTTATCTAAGTTCAAGTCTCCATGCTTTCATTTATATGATCTTCCTTTCAATCATAACTCACATCTAAAGTCCTTATATGGTCTCAGGAGCTTTAGTGTTGGTTGGTTTGGTTTTCAGAGTTGCTGACCTCCTGAACCACCAATCACACTCCCATACCTTCTCTGGTTCATCGCAATGGATGCAAGCAATGGTTGGAGTAACCTCCTGGACGCTCAAATATTAGTCACAACCACTTCTAGGTCCACGTGATCTTGTTCTCTTCAAGTGCTCACAAGGAAGTAAGAGGTAGGTAAGTTATTCAGAGCCCATGAGAGTTGACCTTCCACACGTGAAAACCGAGAGCAGGTAGGAAATTGAGGAGGTTCACAGGACTGTGGACTAGGCCTGAATTGCTGTTGTAGCTATTTATTCCGACTTTGTGGCCTCTTAGGATTTCTGTACCATGACAGTCCTTCAGGAATAAGGTTTTTGTGCTCATTATAGTGGGTCCTTTAGAATTCAGCCCTAGGAGGCAAGTGCAGAGCCGAAAGGAAATGCTTCTGTGCTACGACAATGCCACCCTGTTCAGAGCAAAATTGGACGGTAGAAAGATGGATACTGAAATGAGACAGATTAAACACTGTGAGACTTGTTCAACATACTATAGGGACTATTTTACATTGGTGTTGTTTGTAGAGTTGCATCTCACTGGTCTGAGACAGAATTCCATGGTAAGAAGACATGTGGAGAAAAAAAAATGAACGGTGACTGTTCATATTATTTGTTCACTTTCTGAAGTGAGTGGATGTATATTATTTCATTTTTTTCCTCCTTTCTTTTCTGCTAAACAGTGACCTCTACAACCTGAGAGAAAATTAGTAGTGTGCAGGAAAAACATTTCTTAATGATCCTGAAGAAAGGTTAATTACCTTAACAACTAGAAACTGCTCATTTCTTCCTCAGCCCTCTTTTTAACTCCCTTTGCTGCTATACCTTATTTATCAGATATTTACATCTCGCATGATTTTTTTTCTCTGAAATAACTGGCTTTTCCTAGCTTAGATTTAGCAAACTTTTAAAATCATTTCATCATGTAAAATAAAAATCCATTTATTTGCAAAGTAGATTATTTTTTATGTATCACTTTGAAAATGAAGATACACTTGAAGCTATAAAAATTTATTCCCTATTATGTTTCACTTTCCAACTATCACTTATTTGATTGGTGAAAATGATTTCTTATTTTAAGGAAAAACCATGTCATTTTATTTTCTATATAGAATTGTTAACTTATCCTTAATTTTTAAAATAAATTTAATTCTAAAAGAATTTTTAAAAAACACATTATAGAACTCCCCAGTAGTGGTAGTTTAAGAAAATTAAACTTCCAAACTATATACATTTATCAACGCAATGTAGTTTAAACAGTTCACCATAAAATATTTTGAGTATTAAATCTGTCTTCACACACAACCCAAACTTTCTCCGTAAAAGTGAGCATGATGTTTTTAATTATTTTTTATTTTCAGAATTCCTTTTGGAATTCCTTTTGGAGTTCATTCTGATTCTATTTTTCTTTCTCTTTCACATTTCTGTTTTTTTTCTCTCTCATGGGGAATTTTCATCTAAAAATTTTTAACATTCAGGTGTTTAATGAGACCGGTTTGTGGTTGGAGAGCACTTCTGAAGCACACAAACAAAGCACATGGACAAAGCAAAATTCAAATTAAAGAGTGAAACTATGTTGCTCATTTTGTTGACCATTGAAAATTCTATAGTTTTCTTGTGGGTCTCCCATTTTCAGGTCCCCCTTCTGGCCCTCTTAGGCAGAAGTTTTCTTTCTCAATAAAGATTTCCTACTCTTAAAAAAAAAAAAAAAGCTCTGTAGGTTTTTAAAAGTCCAGATAAAGATATTACAAGGCTAATATAGCTGAACAATTGTTTTTATCTTTAAGTTTGATCATACAGTTTCAACCAAATTATTGTTATCAATTTTTGGGCCTAAATATGTAATGAATACAAAACAGGTTATAACTCTTAATTAGTGATTAGGATAACAATTGGTATGAGAAGTCTTTCTTTTTCTCATTAGGAACTTACAGCTGATGTGAGAGGCTGGATATGTTGATAAAACTATTAATAAATTCAAAATAACAGGATGTTTAAAAGAAAGTGTGTGCTGTGAGAACCCAGAGCTTGTAGAGTTGGGGGAGATAATTCTCTGTATTGCTGTTTTTCTGCACAAGGAGAGAAACAGGTTTTCTTTGTCACAGATTATCTTCTTGTGATGTTTATAATGTGTATATAAAAGATAGAGAGGATGGGTCTTTTAGAGTAAATCCAGATTTGTATATGACCTTGTATAATAAAATAACATTTCAGCCATCGATTAGTCAAGTTCAATTGTGGTTCATTATGAGTCTTGGGGTTTCCTATGCTCAGGGTTCCTGAGTTCTGATGGAAACTTACTGGGTGCAAAGTGTATCTCTAGACCACTTCATTTGCTCCCACAGAATGAGTCCCAAGAGACTGGACATGAACACAAAGCTCATATGGCTTTCTGTGCCATGAGTAATAAAATTCAGTGTCTCTGACCCCCAGATCTTATGTCCTCTGCCAGTGTCTATGAAACTGTGATAAACTCTCTTGTTAGCTTGGAAGTCAGAAAAAACTTCAGTCCCAGGACAATTCTGTGCAAAGTTTCATTTTATAGGAAAGAATCTGAATGTTGACTTGATATATTTTTAAAGAACTCTGTATCAACTTTGTTGTATTCAGTGTCATCTTTAACTCTCAGCTACTTAGAATTCAGAACACTATCAAATTCTACATAGCAAACGCGTGGACATGATGTATGTAGAAGATGTAATTCGCTACTCACCCTGGTTAGGGTGAACATGACAGCATGTAAGCGTGCAAAAGAAAAGAGGTTTGGAAAATTGCTCATTTCAAATAAAATGTTTGATTTTCTATTTCACTTAGATGATCTCAATGTAATGGACCATGACCAATCTCTTTCTTTTTTCTCAAAACTTTTTATAGATGATGATTTTGCAGTTGTAAATTCTTATTGTAAATTAGATTATTTTTCTGTATATTTATTCTCCAATTGAAGTTTTGGCAAACAGCGTGAGATATCATCAACTTGTTTCTCTACAGAAAAGCGCATAGCACAGCTTTAAAATTATGGCAGCTCCGACTGCAGAGAGGAGCTTATTAAGAGATTTAATCATGTTCGATAAAAGTGATCAACAGGCATTATCATAATGAAGAACTTCAGTGTTCCTCAAACACAGCAACTCAGGAATTATGCGGGGCTATTTTTGAACTACAATGCAACACTAAATTAGGTTCTTCTTTCGTTAAAAAAATTTAAAGCATAATCAGTTACTATTCTCTGCTGGTTTCTAATTTCTACAATGCTGCCTTGATTTTGTAAACCTATGAAAATCACACCTTTTCTCTCCCTTTCTCCTATTGAAATGTCACCTTGCATCAGTTTCACTTTTTGTCCTAGGGTTGGCTTAGGAAACCGACTGGCACCAGTAATGATTCCTCGTGGCGAAACCTAGTGAATGCTATTGTCATTTCTCTCAAGCCAGACTAGTCTTGCAAACATGCTGCTTCCATTTAGTGAAAATAAAAGGGGTAGAATAGAAAGTGGAGATTGTGCGTATCTTAAAATAACAACAGCCATATGACAGTTTCAGGCCTGTACTTGAAGAAATTTGCATATATCCCATTAAGCCCGCCTGAGTTCCACTTTCCAATTTTGAAGTTGCCAGTCAATTTGTGGAGGTCAATAATATCTTCCTCTAAATGCAAGTTTTCTTATAATTGCACCTCAGTAACTGACAACTGGCCCTTACAAGGAGACAAGGAAGACAAGTGTTTGTTGCAGAACAACATCAATATGTGGCATTTTGCAGCTGGGACTGGAAAGACTCTGCTATTTTGGGGCCATTAGCATCAAGTCAGGGTTTCAAATGATAAATTCAATTAGAGTGGAGCTGACTAAGTGATCTAAAATAGTGTGTATTAGGAGCAGTAGGGAGATCATTAAATGGCGGTATCAATGTGATCACCTTTTAGTAACACAATCAATTTGCTGGTCTTTGAATACCAGTGGTGGTCAGACTAAATTAGATTTAATGTACATTGACCAAGTGATTTATTGTATCTAGATTTCCAGTGTCTCAGAATGAAGAATGAGGACTTTCAAGCATTTGTGGAGGGAAGAGAGGAATAAATCATAAAATAGGCTGAGCAAGGTAAGAAAATGTGCCTCTTTTTTTTTTTTTCTTCCCAAAACTTTTACAATTGTTTGTTTCCCGGAGTCTGCAAAAAAAATATCAGACTAATCGGAATCCTGTAAGCTGCGTAGACCCTACAGACTTGAGAGGTGCATGCGCAAATTGGTGTTCCATTTACATCCCCCTCAAAGTCTGTAGGTTTGTGAGGCTGAATTCCTACTGACAGGTGCTGCCCAAGTAGCGCTGTTACAATGTGCTAACAATAGTTGTCTTGGCTAAACAAGGACAACCCGAAGATTTGAAGATAGGACAAGCAGAACCACTCCAATTTATGATAAACACGTCTGAACCCTCCAACTTTCGAGTCTTTCTTTAGTGTATGAGGTGTGAACGAAGGAATGATGGCAGATATCTTGATGGTGGCTACATGTGTCGAGTTCAGATCTGTTTCTCAGTGAGGTGTATTTCTCCCCAGAGACGGTTTTCCTAATCTTCAACACAGACCTGTCCTATATTTCTGATTGAGTTTCAGGTTTCTGGCCCTTTGGTGAGTTAAGGAGAAAAACTGAGAAGACTGGTAGAAATCTGTTTGATACGTTTTTACTCAATGTGATTTTTAGGATAAATTAGTTATAGTTAATAGTAATTGGTACTGTTCAGCCTCGGAGCAGGTTATATACGAGAAATTCTAAACTATAGTAAATACAACATTTACTACCAAATAAAATAAAGTACCTAGTCCAAGGGAGAATACTTCAAGAGAAGTGCCAGCGTTTTACATGATTTTTAAAGCTCTCTAAAGAATTACAGTTCCTCTTCGAATTGGCTGCTACTCTGTTAGCCGGTGCTAGGGGGCGCTAGAACCCTACAGCTGAATGAGCTCTGACCCCCAGTCCTGAAAACAAGATTTTATCAGCTCCTCTCAGAAAAGGTAGGATATAGGTGTGCTTGGGTGCACCTGCACACACACATAAGTTTCTGACCACATTGGTACAGATCAAGAAGGGAGAAATTTGATTAAAATATTTGCAAAATTTTACCCAGAATATGCTGATGCTTGAAATCATTCTAAGAATTTATTAGCATTGAGACTGCTTATTTTAGTAAAATCATTGACCTTATTTTTCTTAAATTATTCTCCATATTTTAAGTGAGGGAATTTTAAAGGATAATTGGAATTGTGGGCACTTAAGCATGCTAATTAGGAATGTTAATACATAATTTTAAGCTACTTGTATTTTAAGTCAACATAAGAAGAATGTACATGAGTTGGAAAAGCCAATTCCCTGTATTATTAAACTTTTTATTTTTCTCACACCTTGCACACTTAACTATTTTTGGTAAAGATCAAGGATTTTTTTTTAAGTTGGAAAATTGGACTTCATCTTCCGCCAATATCCTTGTATTCACCTAAAAGCCCTGACACCGCTTTGGCATTTTAATATTGTATTGCAGTATTTGTTTAACACTGGTTTTTTTTTTTCTGGCTTGGTACCTGTTTGAAGCAGAGAAATTCAGGAAAAGCTTGTATGATAAAATTTGTTTATACTGGAGGAATTTTGTAAGACTCACATTTAAAGTTCCTTAAAAGCAGAGGTCTCACTGCTTTCTTTAGGACATGGTTGAAATTTTTCAGCAGTATTTTCAAGGGATAATATTTAATCATATCACCCTTCTCCAAATCCTCCCAACTTCTCAACTTTTAGTGACAATTTGTGGAAGCTAAAGATGGCCGAGCAATAAAGCACTTGCCAAAAGGTAAATTTAATTTTAGGAAAATCTGTTAAACTCCTGCGAAACTCAGACGCCATGGCCGTGGAATGAGTGTGAGTCAGCTTCTACCCATAGGAAATGTGGTCTAATCTTCCCTTACACTGAGGATGGAAAGTGGGCCTTGAGCACCTTTAATTTCGTGAACCCTAGAAAAACATTCCCCACTTACTTTACTTAGACATTACATACATAAGTTATACAATTTCAAAACCATTTCCTAAGTAGAAAATATGTGACAAATTCCTGTTGGAAAAGTGCATTTGGTACCTCTGAGAGGAGCATTGTTTTGTAGACAACAAATATTTTCATTTCTGTGGAGGCTTCCCTCAAGCTCCAGGAGCTACTTAATGAATTAATGTGGAAAATAATTAACAGAACTTGAATGTGACACTCACTTGACATCAGGGGAGGAGACAGGCTGCTGCTGTCATAAAGGAACCTGCATTTTAGTTGAGGGAATGAAGAATCAGGGAAAAAATTTACAATATGTTTTACTAAGTAAAACAGACTGGGATATGGTGTAAAGCCATTTCAAAGGGGCAATCACCTAACCTCTGATCATTATCCACAGGAAAAGAAATTAGAAATGTGTTGAGGAAAAGTTGGAAACATTTTAAATTAACATTAAATTTCTAGTTCAGTTAAGAAGTATCGGGCCAGAGATTTAGCTCAGTGGTTCCTGTGCCTGCCTAGCAAGTGCAAGGTCCTTGGTTCAATCCCTGGTAACCACATACAACAATACTGGGCATGGTGATTCACGCCCACCAGCAATCAGTTCCACACACCACAGTGCTGGGCACGGTGGCATATGCCTGTAATTCCAGTACGCAGGAGGCAGAGGCAGGATGAGTTGGAGGCTTGCCTGGGCTACCCAGTGAGCTCAGGGCCAGCCTGAACTACAAAGTGAGACCCTGTCTCAGAGGAAAAAAAAAAAAGTATGCTACTAAATTCCTCAAAACTTCATCACTGAGTAGATTATGTTTTGGCTTGACTTTTGTTCCCTTCATCACTCTAAAAGCTGTTGCATATGTAGGAGCATCAGTGACAGGTACCCTTCAGAAATGTCTATTACGGATGTATGGTGTTTGTGAATGGCTGTGTGTATTTGCTGAACTCTGGGTGTGAGAGTGATTTAGGGGGTCAGGCAGGGCACCCTCCCTCCCGGGCACTCTGTGCAGCTATTCAGCCCTCACCGGTCAGAATATGATGGATGAGTTCAGGATCTGAACCCTGACCCTCCCGGGGAGAACATGCCCCTTGTCAAATATCTCAAAGGCTCCCCATTATCCTTCAATAGGAAGGAGTCTTGAAATCACTCATAATTTTTATTTTCAGGAGTGAAAATTTCCCTTTAAGTTTATAATACAATCACACAATGATGTGCAACCCAAAGGGTCCCTCATGGTATAAAAATATTAGATTCTCTTAAAAATCACATTATGGTCAGCAAAAGACTAATTGTGACCCAGCTATTATCAAAATAATTGATGAGATCAAATATTTGTAATTTATTGATAACATCGCAAAACTCTCAGAGACTGAGCTGCGTGCAAGAGAAAAAAGCTCCTGTTAGTTTTTATGCTGAGTTTTTCTCAGCAGACACACAAGCTCTGTATAAGTAAACTCTTTGAAAAAGTCAATCATACACACAGACACACGTCCAGCTGATGTTCACAAGCAGTTACCCGATTCCTCAAAACAATTGAACGTCTGTTAAGTCCAGTCTTATCTCACCGCTGCCCTGAACTGCATTCAGTTTTGTTAATGAAGGAAGCTCAGATCCTAAAATCTCGTCCCCTGAGGACACTCGGAACCCCCTCGAGATTCCTAAAGGGCAGAGGCTAAATAGAACAGCTATGTCTAATCAAGGAGACAAGTTTAATGCCTGGAAATCCATAAAATGTCAGCAAAATCTGTGTTAAAATTATTATACAACAATAGGTGTGCTGTATCTACCTCAGCTCACGTTTTTCTTTTCCTAAGATAGGAAGATCAGCTAACCCCAAAATGGACACCTTTATCTCAGTCCACTATATGGCTCTTAATAGCAAAATCAGCATTATTTCCTATTCCACCGAATTTATCAGATATTAGAATGCTTTTAGCACTATGTCTGGGTGACCGGATTATGACAGATTTATTTTCCTTATAAATTGCTTTTAAAGATAAATATGAGCCATTTGGGGAGAGATTTATTCTTTTTAAAATCAAAAACTCTAGCTACAAGAAAAAGCTTGTAGTCGAACTGAAAGCAGTATTTAAATATTCAACATCCAACAAAGGACATGACTAAGTTAAACCTCTATATAATCAGGAAACAGGATTTGACCAAAAAAATTATTCATGAGGGATAGGAAGGCTAAGATTGGAGAAATGTATAAATCTTACAAATTAAACTCAGGAAGACAGTTCAAGAAGGGATTGGAACCGTATGGTACCTGTTTCCATACATATCTTATTATTTTGATATCATAATTTAAACATGACTTCAGAGTTTTGATATTTCACCTCCAAATAATGGCCAAAATGAAGGATCATATTGTTTGTCATGGTGTTTTTTTTTGGCTTGTCATGATGTGCAAGTTAAGCCCTGCACATTAGTTCTCTCCTTTACCTCCTGTTTCTGTCACATGGACACGAATTTGATGAGTATTTTCAAGGCTCAGGAAGTTTGTTGATATCATTAATATTGTGTGCAGTATTTCCAGGGTATATAACTCTAGATGAGAACGGGGTTCCTTGGAGGGACATGCACGGGGTTCATGGTCCTAAGGGGAAACTGAGGGATGCTTACATGACAGTGCTTAGCGGTTGACAGATAAAGGTTCCTCAAACAAATGCCAGAATCCACTCTTTTTTTACTCTTAGTCTCCTTTGTGTATTTTGTCCATTTTCTCATCAGTGTGTATGTTTGACAGATTTCATATATTACCAAAATCATGACATGTTTACATTTTGCTCTTGATTCTGGGTGCTCTGGGGGTGGTAGGTAACTCGCTCTCTCTCCTGTCCACTGCTTTCCTGTCCAGGATCGCCTAGCTGGTTTTAATCCTTCCAGTTTACTTGGGAAACTAGAAGGCCATAGAACTGGAGACAGAAAAAGCCTTTGGATGAAGTATAAGGAAAGAAAGACTTGATATTTTTACCCCTCATCTTTGCTCTCTAACTCATTGTCCCATGTAGAAAATAAACTTCAGATTTAGAATATTCTTGAAAATAATAATATAATGACATTACACTTATTTTAAAGATGGAATGAACCATAGTTTTTATTGTTCATAGACAGGTTCAAAAGACCTGTGTATCTCTTAGGAAGAGACAACAGTAAAAACGGGGAAAACACGTATTCTCAAAGTTTTGTTTTTTTAAAGATTGCCTAGAAATTAGAGACTTCTGTTTTCTGCTCTCAGAAAACAGAGTAATTTTCTCTCAGTGTCCTGAATACAGTAAGAAAGTTACTTAGCTCTGAATGTCACTTAGCTCTGCCTTGAAATATGAAACAAATCGAACATTGTATGTAACCAATATTCATGATGTCGGACCAATGACACATGAAATAAATGATCAAAAAAAAAAGTCTCCCAGAATAGCACTCAGAATTTACCTATGGGTATTCAGGCTACATAAACAAGCAGTTACAGGACTCTAAATACAGTTTAATGCTCTTTCATATACATTTTGAAATTCTTTTGTTTTTCCATGCTAAGGGCAAAACATAGGGGTATCAAATTGCTGAGCTACATTCCAGCCTTTTTATTTACTTTTTATTTTTTAAATTTGAGACAGGATCTTGCTAAATTACCCAGACAGGACTTGAACTCACAATTCTCCTCACTTAGTCTTCTTAGGTACAAGGATGACTGACTGGGCCACTGCACCCACCGGAACCTCTTCACAATTTATGAACAAGCATCTGGTATTTTCATTTCATAATGCACCCTGTACATTATTATCCAGCCTGTCCTTGCTATATGCTGTTAGCTTTGCTTTAGCAAAGGTTTGGTTCTTAAATGCTTAATAGAGGAGAAAATTCCACTGTCAGCAAAGAATAAGACATGCATTTCATAACTGAGGATGAGTGGGGTTGCTTCAGACAGGGAATGAGGTAAGAGTTCTGGCCAATTGCTGTCATTCAGCTTCCTAAATTGCATTCTTCAAATGAACCAATCAGAATGAGGTCTGGCTAGAAGGAGGTTCTCCATAGTAACAGGTTCTAGAGCAATGTCCTTGCTTCTTAGCTGTTCTCTTCTGGTCCTTTCCTGACCTTTTCTGAGGATAGGTAAATTTCTGGGAATTGAGCACCTACCTGATTTATTTTTGCCCTGTATCTATGAGTACAAAAATGTTTTATTAGGCTCTGGGCTGAAAATGCTTCAGTTTAGATTCATTTTAGGGTGCTAATATTTTTAAGTTGTTGTCTCTGGGTAAATTACATAATTTCTCCCTGGAATTTCTCACAGGCAAAGTAGTAGCAATATTGTATTATAGAGTATGTATAAAATATCTCTGCTATGAGACTTAAATGAGGTAATGCATATGAAATGCTTCATAAGTTTCTGGTACATATTAAACTGTCAATATATTTAATCTGTTTTTTTTCTCCATTGAGTACAGTTCTAGTGCAAGACATATATATACACAATTGTAATATGAGTTAGATGTATATATATATATATATATATATATATATATAACATGAAATAAATTTGTACTGGAAATCTTAGTATTGATAATTGTTTTATCAAATAAAACTTTCATTTCTCTTTAATGTCAGCATTTTATAAGGGCTGCCTTTTCCTTTTCCATTCAGGGAAATCTTTTAAATGATTAAATTTTTTTCTTTACTGAGTTTATTGGCATGTTTTAGGAATATATTATGATCACACATTGGGAATTTCTCTCTGTACATGATATATCTTGATTCATATTTTTTCACTTTCTCCTGCCTTCCCTTCAACTTCTCTACCCTATGTATGTATAAGCTTTGTTTTCATTTTTTTTTTTTTTTTTTTGGAGACAGGGTCTCGCTTTGTAGTTCAGGCTAGCCCTGAGCTCACTATGGTGCCCAGGCAAGCCGCCACGAACTCAGCAATCCTCCTGTCTCTACCTCCCGAGTGCTGGGATTACAGGAGTGAGCCACCATGTCTGGCATTGTGGTATATGGTGTTGATTGTTAGTGGGCGTGTCTCCACGCCCAGCATTATATGTGGTTACTGGGGATCGAACTCAGGACCTTGCGCTTGCGAGGCAGGCGCCAGAACCACTGAGCTAACCCTCTAGCCCTGTTTTCATTTTCTTTACTTTTTACCATCAAATGTTTTCTTTTGATTCTATGGTTCCCCCTTTCATCCCTCCCTAGTTCCCCTTCCCATTTAAACATTCCCTTCCTATTTCACAATACTATACATTTTATACATTTTGGGACCTTATTTATAACTTTCAGTTTTTCACTCTAGAGAAAAGATATGGATGTACACATGTGTACCCTATTTATTTCACTGATGAGTATGGCCTCTAGCTGCATCTCTTTAGTTATACATGTCTCAAATTTATCTTTCTTTATGGCTGTGTATATTCAATTTATTTAAGAAAAATCCCACATCTTATTTAACCATTCACCAGTTGATGGGCTTTTTGGCTGCTTCCAAGGTTTAGCTGTTATAACCTGAGCTGCTATAAACATGAGTGCACATATGTTGCTGTAGTGTGATGCTTTTAATTCTTTCATGTATATCCCTATAGCAGGAATAGCAGGGTCAAATGGGACCCCTAAGCTAACTTTTCTGAGGAATCTCCACACTGATCTCCACAGTGGTTGCACCAGTCTACATTTCCACCAATAGTGGAGAAGGGTTCCTTTCTCTCACAGCTCTGCCAGCATTTGTTATTGGTTGATTTCTTGATAGCAGCTCTTTTTTCTAGAGTGAGATAGAATCTCAGTGTTATTTTCATCTGCATCACTTGATGACCAGTGATGTTGAACATGTTTTCATATGTTTATTTGCTGTTTTTAAGATAATTATTTTACATGAAGAAAATATTTTTTAGAAGTTTCTTTTTCCTGAGCTTTGTTTTTTTTTCAAATAAAATATATGAAAGGAAGCTAAAAGATAAAAATGTACTTAATATTCTTGATATGTATAGCTGGAAACTAAATATAGTCCTATCTTCCATATATTAAATCAACCTACTGGCTAATTCTATGAATCATAAAAGTACCATTTCATGAATTTTGCTTTATATCACAAAGAACTGATAATATTTTCCTTGCAAAATGAGATTTATATCCACTATTTGAAGCAAGTGGATATGGAAATTAGTGCCAAAGAGTATGGTTGGCAGAGATTCGCAGAAGAAGCATTTTCCCCAAAAGGAAAATTGATAACAAAGAACTGTAGAGTAGCAGAAAAACCCTAATGAATTTCATTTGAACCCATCAGAGGTGAACAGTTTGAAAACACAATAATTAATCAGTGAGCTCATTAAATATTAACACACTGTTTTCACCTTCTTCATTAGAGAGTTTGCAAAGTAACTAAGATGATGACAGGACCAAAGACTTGGCCTCTTTCAAGAACTAGTCATGTTGGGCTGGGGATTTAGCTCAAGTGGTACCACAAAAACCTTGAACACATAAGGGCCTGAGTTCTATCCCTGGTACTACAAATTAAACAAAACAAAAACCCTAGTCATATTTAGTTACAAAATATGATGCTGTAGTTCAGAGATACTGGTGACATCACTGGAAGAAGGTACTAAGAGTTAACTGTGACAGTCACCTGTTTGCTGATCCTCCCCACATTGTGCACATGTGCGCACACACAAACAAACACATGCTCCTTCATCAAAGCAGCAGTTACATGTTAAAAAAGAGACCCTTGGAGATCAGAAATGTATTATTGTACAAAGCCTCAAGACATTCTTAGGGGAGTTCCTACACTTCCCGGATGTTTTGGCAATGCTCCACTTCTCGGCATAATTGACCGGGTTCACTTAACTCACCTGCTGGCCATCTCAGGTGAAGTCGGTGCTCACTCTGGAAAAAGCTTTAAAGTGGTTGCCTTTAGAAACAGTTATCTGGTTCGCTCCTGCAGGATTGAACTTTGAAGACATATTCTCATTTTTAAGGTTCCTTTGGTACTTTTTGTTGCCCAGAACTTAGGATCAGACATCAGTGATGATTTTGTGCTCCTTTATTTTTCTTTATGCTTATTCCCACTGGAATCAAACCAGCATACGTAAGGGACTGTGACTACATCTTGTCTTCTTTCCCCTAAAATACTGGGTTACCTCACTTTCTTTGTGTGTCATTCACTTTCTTTTCATATGAAAGCCTCGCCCATTTTCACGCAGGGTTAGTGAGTGACTACCAACCTTAAGAGATGACGCTCCATGATTCTGTGCAGATTCCTCACAAGAACCTCTGAAACAGTTGTTGCTTTTAAAGATTAAGAAGCCAAGGCTTGGACATACTGTTTCCTGAAGCACAGAGCTATGAACTGACAGAGATTAGACTTAAAATAACGGCTCAGATTTTTAGACTTTTTTTTTTTAAGTTTCAAAGTTGCCTTGAAGCCAGCTAAAATCTCATCTCCTCTTTAAAGTATTCTCTACTAAACCTGAAGTAATTCCTGAACTCCTAGAAAAAATTGTCTGCATAATTACCCAGTGACTGTAGTCATGTAACAGTTCCTCACTCTGCAGTTGAGTTTCCTCTAAACTTGTGCTCCTTGAAAGGAAAGGTTCTGAATTTTTCTAGATTCCATGGCACCTTCAAAAGCTGTCTACATAAAAATGTGAATCAGAGGGCCAGAGATTTAGCTCAGTGGTTCTGGAGCCTGCCTCACAAGCACAAGGTCCTGAGTTCGATCCTGGTGACCACATACAATGCTGGGCGTGGTGACTCACGCCCACCAGCCATCAATACCACATACCACAGTGCCGGGCGTGGTGGCTCACGCCTGTAATCTCAGCACTCAGGAGGCAGAGACAGGAGGATTGCTCAGTTCCAAGTTTGCCTGGGCTACATAGTGAGCTCAGGGCCAGCCTGAATTACAAAGAGAGACTCTGTCTCAAAAAAAAAAATATGAATCAGAATAAAATCAGTACATGTCATTTTTTCAAGCTATCTAAATTGTGTCACATAAGGCCTTTAATCTTTAAAATGCAGAACACAGTGAGATTTTACTTTGTATGAGCAGATGAGCTCATAAATAGATGTCTCTAAGAAAGGGACAAAAAAGAGGCTTCACTGATATTGAACAGCTGAATAGATGTAGCAGTGGGATTCATCTCGGAGCATCAGTTTGCATATGCACAGTGACCGGTGTGCAGAGCTACTATTTAATAGCTGTCTAAGGTGAAAACATGAGGGAGCAGAGAGAACATGGGGAAACCATCACGAAGCCTCAAGATCCCTCAGTTCTGGGCATCAGTAGGCACTGTAGAGAACTTTACAATATATATGTGCATATTTATGATACAATATATGCATCAATAGTCATAAATATTTAATAATTATTACAGATAATAATCTGAGCAGATTGCCGGCACAGTAAGCAGTAAGAATTGTCACTCATCTGTTAAAATTATTTCTTGTCAATGACAGGTTGGGCACAGGTTGCCACAGAGGGCAGGGGCAAATTTAGAAAAATCCTCAAAATCCTCATAATTCTAGTGGAACAAAGAATACAAAGAAAGCCCACAATGGATTTGGCTCAGCATCCTTTATCCTGTCTGTGCTAACATTATCCCAAAGAAACACCTGAAAAATTAGCTGGTGATATATAAAATGAAGCCAATCTCAGACGTAGAATTTTGCCAGTGGATTTCTCCTTTGTAATATTTCCTTATCATCGCTTTGAAAATAGTACAGTTAAAATTTCATATTGTAATATTTCTTGTTAATTTGTGTAATGGGCCCTTGAAAGAAACAATTGAAGTATCTAAGAAGGTATTTCTAGGGATTGATTTTTGCTAAAATAAGTTTTATCAGAAAAAAAATGCATGGTTGAATGTGACTAGGTTAGACATTAGTAGTAGAAATCTACAATGAATCCCTCAGAGATCATGATAACTTTTAGAACTATTGTATATTCAAGAAGTGGTACCTGCTAGTTGAAACTGTAGAAATGGGTGATTCTGTAAATGGACCCACTGTGCCAGAGAAAGCCCATCCACTGTAGGAATATGCAGAAATCTAAGGGAAAATGTGTCACTAATGGAAAGCTTACCTTCAAAAAATGTGTTTCTGAAGGCAGGAAAATATGACAACAGAGCTAATATTAATCAGCCTATTAGTAGTGCTGAAGCAATAATCTAAGAATATTAATATCCATATTTATCTATGTATTATGTTCTCACGTTAGTTCTTGAGAGCAGAACTCACCTTCTGTTAGACTAAAGGCTATCTCAACTTATTCTGAGTCACATTTAAAATATTTAAATGTAAATTTTACCTGTAATAGATATTAAAAACTATTATGTCTATTATAGATATCTATAACATCACTTGTAGATATTCATATAATATTTATATATTATATATTTTATATTTATATATAATATCTATTATAGATATTATATATAATATTATTATAGATGTTTATCTATAATAGATTCTATAATAGATACGAAACACTTTGCTGATATTCATAGAGTGAAAATAAAGCTTTATGTAAGAAGAAGTAACTAGGACAATGGTAGGTTTTCTGAAGTTGTAGAAGTGTCTGGGCTAGCTAAGGTTATCTACAAAAGTAAATAATATGTAGTAAGAAGAACTGGAATGGGATTCAAAATCTAATCCCCCCCCAAAAAAAAAAATCTGATCACTTTCCAGTAAGGTCTGGGTAAAGTGAATCCTTCTGATCAGAGTTTTTAAAATTTCAACGAAAATACTAATATCTATCTCTCTCTTATTACAAGAGGATCTAACTGGCAGACACTACCTAGGAAAGTTGTCATATTATGGTACATGAGAGTCTTAGTTGTATGTTCTAGATGTGTACTTTATCATGCCCTCTGAAGGACTGGTACAGATGTGGATTTATCTTTTCTTTGACAGGGCCGCTTCTTTATGCAGTTGTCAACACGAACACAGTTCCAGGCTGATAGCATATGTCACAGCCTCCTCTCCCCAAGTCCCAATGGCTCATTAACTTGTTATGTTTTATGTCAAGCAAACAACCACTTCCTTTTCTCTAGTGAGAGCTGACTCAAATGAAAATGTCCCTGAATGAGATAGCACATTATATTAATGATATATGAAGAAAGAAGTGGCTGATGGCAGATTAATTTTTAATATCAGAGTTGACAGCAATGGGTTAAATGGTGAGAAAACACATACCGAAGCCTAGAATCTCTTGAAAGGAGAGCAAAAGGCATGAACGAATGATCTGCAGAAACCTGAAGTCACTTTAGTGTTCCTCCTGTGGTCAAGCGATGTTACAAACTTTGAAAGATTAAAGAGAAAGTCTAGTTTCCTCAGTAAGAAGGAGTTTAAAGAGCTGAGAAAACAAAAATGGAGCCTTAACACCTTAGTCAGAGCAGGAGACGTGTGAAGTAAATGACTGAGCAGCGATTCCTGGGTTGGAAAGTTGAAAGAAGCCGCTTTTGAGACTCCACGAGCGCAGGACAACACGGGGGCGGAAGAGGACACACAACAGGGTGAGGAGCGTGACTTTTACCACGAGGGACGCTGGTGTCGAGGGGACGTTCGAGATGACCTGGGAGATCAAGGTAGAGATTCTGTCTGGACCAGGGGAGTCAGCAGGAAGTCTCAGTGTATCAGGGGTGAGATCAAAGCCAGAACCCCAGAGCCTCCATTGACGCGACAAACCAACTAGCAGAGGTGATTTCCGGGGAAGCTTTTCCAGAGGCAGCAAAGAAGCTGAGGGTACTTTGTGGAGGTGCATTAAAAATAGCTACTGTTTTGAATTGTATTGTTTTTTAATAAAGAGGAAACACAGCCCTGAAATAAAAATGCATTATACAGAGATGCCTTCAATATGTTCTCTATGCAATTGAATTTCTATATTCTGATCCAATTTGTACTTGGAATCAAATATCCTCAATATGAGATACAATTTATGCAAGTTGGATTTTAGAATAATGCTACATGGAATTATTTCAAATATGCTTCCAATAATGATGTGGCAGTGAATACACGTGAGGCAGTAAGGGCTTCAGCCATTTTACAGTGAGCAGAGAGACTTGCTGGGTGCTTCTTACACTGTGGCACTTACACTCTACTGCTTTTCGGGGGCATATTTCTAAGTTCTGTTATGCACAGATATCTGGAATATTTATTATTATTTTTGATTATTAAATCTCTATTCTGTCACAATGGCAAATACACTTTCATGAAAATGTCAAGTGCTAATAATTGAGTGCTTCATGAAAATAGGATCTTAGTAAGGGGCTAAATTATGAATCACAGTTTATCACCTTTTATTTACATCACTGCAATGCTAAATATTCTGCTAAGGAATAGCAGACCTATGGAAAACCAATGGCTAGAGATCATTTCTTTCAAGAACCAGCACACACGATTTAGGTAGATGATATTGATATGTTACCTCTCTGGGGTAAGAAGGATGCTGTCTATGAAGATATTTAGGATGTTTTTTAAAATAGTTGACCAAGTGCTTGGTATTTCAGGCCTAGTACATGGCTACCCTGAACAGTGTTTAATATGACTCTTTATAGAATATACAGAACCAGGAGGCTGATTTAAAATAGAGCAACACGTTTCTAGTCAAATGAAGTTTTTGTTTAACCCACGATATCTCACTAGATATTTTTCTCTCAAATGAGTTCTTTGGGTCCTTCAAATGACTTGATCACCACTGCCTTGTGCCATAGAGCACTCTCCACCACTGGAAATATCTCTCCTCTAGGCACATTTTGCCATGGCTAGATCCTGAAACCCTCATACTCTTAGCTTATTCCTACTAAGTCATCTTAACTAGCTCTTCCCTTGCTTGGCAAATCTCTTCTGTCTTCAGTGATTGTGTTAATTTAAACCCACCGTGCTTAAATTTTTGCTGTATTCAGTCTTCTTGGGAGAGCCCAGCTTTCAAAGTTTCAGCTGATCTTGTGGCTGACAACTTCTAAAACTTTGTGCCCAACTGTTAAACTCAACATTATACTCCTGACTCTATATTAGAACTCTGCCCAGTAACTACATCAGTATATAAAAACAGGTCAACAAACGGAACACAAATTTGATCATTTCCATATGAACACGAAATAGTTTTACTTCTTACAAAAATTACCATTATTCAGTCTGTATCCCAAGTTAAAACAATGTTATTTAGTCAGCCATGCTGACTCATGCCTGTAATTGCAGCATTCTGAATGGCTGAAAAAGGAGGATTAGAAGTCTTAGCCTAGCCAGGGCAGGTTAGTGACTTGGTGTGACACTGTCATAAAATTTTGGAAAACACATACATGAAATAAAATAAAATGCCTTTGGGATGTAGCTCAGTGTGGAGGTCCTGGGTTCAATTCCTAGTACTGTAGACAAAGAAAAAGAAAGAGAGAGAGACAGAGAGAGAGAGAGAGAGAGAGAGAGAGAGAGAGAGAGAGAGGGAGAGGGAGGGAGGGAGGGAGAGGGAGAGGGATAGAAGGAAGGAAGGAAGGAAGGAAGGAAGGAAGGAAGGAAGGAAGGAAGGAAGAAACAGCACTCACTCCCAAACTTCTAAGTGCTTAACAGTTTCATTGATTCTGGCTGACAAATATGAATGAATTTTACGATTAATGCTTCCTATTAAGATTTGAGATGAAGTAACTTTTAACCTTTATACATAGATAAAAACATGTTTAACTCCACAGGAAAGACCTTCAGAAACTAGGGAATTACATATTGTCTGATTCCTACTACTAACCTGTGCCAGTCCCAAAACCATGTGTCAGAGCAGTGCAGACCATTGGTTTTTAAATGCACAGAGACTATCTGTCTGTACACACAGAAACACCCACATACATATGCAAGTAAAACATGTTGAACATATAAAATTCTATATTTCAATATTCTTTTGAGATTTACAACTGTCTCTATGATTTTAATAAGCATGCCTTAGAAATAAAATGCATATACATAAGTATGCATAGAGATTTTTAACTCTTAATGGTACCACAGCTTTTTTTTTTAAATATTCATGCAATGCTAGTGATGTACTGTCTTTTTAGGATTTCAATTTCCTAATCACTGAAATAAGAGGATAGAACTATAAGATCTAGATAATCTAATTTAAGAATTTTACTAGTCTAAAAAATTTTCCCAATAATTCATAAGACAATGAAACCAAAAAAAAAAAAAAAGAAGTTACCTTTCTTTCTTAGAAATTTTTGTTACTTGAGAAGTCCAGCAAAGATTGGGTATTTTGCTAAACTTGGAGTTACAAGAATGGCAAATAGTCTTAGATTTGTTTTGGCAGGATGTACAATACATTTCTTTCACTAACTTTCACTACCCATTGAATTCTAGACTTTGAAATTCTTCAACATTCACGTTCACTGCCTGAGGAAAACCTCATGGGTAGAACAAGGAATGAGAACATGGCATTCGATTATTAAATCCATACATGAGCCTGACTGGCAGAAGCTTGGTACAATTCACATCTTTCTGAGGAAGTCAGTCATTCATTTGCTGAACCTCTGTTGTGTGAAGCTGAATCTTTCCCATTTGAAGGCTCTTGATGGTACAAGAGTCTAGCGTATGACTAATCCACTGCATGGGGCACATATTTAATCTTTTTGTTTTAAACTTTTCAAGTGGTAGAGTGGTATAGCATACATTTTCTTTTCATGTCGTCACAGAGGTCTTACAGCTCTTACATAAACTAGCGTAGGATGGGAAGAGAAAGTGAGAGGATTTTTGTTAGTCCCCAGTATGCTGAGAAGCTGATGCCTGTTTAACCTTAAACATCTGATTTTGCTCTGAGGTTTTCTAGACACCATCATTATCCATAATTAAAGATATTAATTGGTTGCAATCTAGAAATTGTCCTGAGCCTGATGGCATGTGTTTTATATGCATTAACTCATTTAAAATTCACATACATCTTAAGAAATGTGGATTGTTATGGCGTCTATTTTTCTGACATGGGGAAAGTTGCTGTGTACTCTGGCCAGGTCAAATGTCCTGGAAATGTTGCTTGTCACTGTCATTCTCAGAACCTTGGCCTGAAGTTCATTGTATTTAGTGTATATCCACAGGGTCTTGTGGTCTCTTTGAGTACATGATTAAATGGAGGGAGACTCCGATTTCAGGGTGCAGCTCTGTGAGATCCAAGAAGTGTTTCTCAAATCAGAATAAAATCAGTTCAAGGAATCAGTCAGTAGCTTATTTACCAGGGCCATTGTTAGAATTCCAGAATGCCCTTGCACGTGTCTGAGAGGACGTCTTCAGTGTACTGCTTTGTACTTGAATAATTCTAGAGTAAGGAGGTATGAGGGTGCAGAGCAGGGCCACAGTTTTACTCTGCATATGTGGGTTTTCAGATGCTCCAGCAGAGACTATATGGAAGGGACAGAATGTCCATTTTGAATTTGCTTAATAGATTTCAAAGACTCAGACAAATTCATGGTACATTAGTAATATTACAGGGGATGCTTTCACGGGTTCTTGCTCTTTGGGTTGCATAGGAACTGCTTGGTGATCTGGGAAAATTTCATCTCATGCCACAGGACTGTTCTGAAATGAAGAAAGAACACATCTTTAGTGAGATATCTTTCTCTTTAAAAATCTTTCTCAGACGAATGAGAAGAGTTGGACTTCATACAATGCAGATAACAAATTGTACTTATATTCTGAGTGACTTTCTCAGGGAATTCCTATGGGCCTTGGTAAAAATAAAAAATGCCTAATAGGAACACCAAATATCAGTTACTTTGGTTTAGGTTTTAAAACAGAAATTCATTTAGCAGTTTAGATCTCCAGTGGGGATTGTTTCTACATTCATGTGGACTGCTGTTAGAGGTAGATACGCCACTGTATCGGTAGCTGCTGGTCAAGGAAATCACAAAGATGCTTCTGTGACACCTGCAGAAACTGACTGAAGCAATCTGTGAGAACTGAAGAGGGGAATTTAAATAGTCAGTTATCAGCAAGGAGACCAGTGGCAAGTGGCCTGGGACTGTCTTTCTCCACCCTTCGCATAGTTATTGCTACTATATCCAAGGTGCTTTGAGGTCCTGGAATGACAGAAGATAATTTGAAAAACAATAAACACGCCTGTTGCAAGTTCAGTCTTGTAGTTCTGACTTCAGTGATAGCACCTGTCTTAATTAGCAAATAGGTAGACCTGGAGCCTGCTATGATCAATGTTGTAAAGGTTCTTTCCAGTACTGGGTTCCCAATGCTACTGAAAGTTAACCCTGCTCATCAGAGGACCGTCTGTGATCACCGTATGGTTTTAGGAGGAAATGGTGACTAGAAGATGTTTCTACCTAATCATTAGTAATATTTACTTTGCAAGAAGTAGGAGAGAGGCATTTATGAAAACCTAGGGAAGGTATGAATCACTCAAAGAGTAAAAATACCTTGGCTGTCACATGTGGACTAAGCCAACACCTCAAATTACTGTGAAAAAAAATAAAGTCATGAATGTGTAGGATCATGAGAGTAATGACTTTGATTCTAATAACTAGAATGCTCCAAGTTCATGAGACAGATAAGAAAGAAGGAAAACAGTATAGAAGCAAGGAATTGCTATTGATAAGCATTAAAAAGATAACTTTGTCAATTTGATGTGGTTGAGTCTTGAAACTATATGCTGAATGAAAAAGAACAATCATAATATGTGACATGCTGTATAATCTCACTTTGAAAAGTGTCCAGGAGAGTTAAATAATAAGGAAAGAAAGTTTATTTGTATTTGCTTCATGTTGGGAAAAATAGGCTAGTAGCTGCTGAAGGGGATGGCCTTTCCTTCTGAACTGAATAAAATGTTCTAATTAGATTTAGGTGATGTGTGTACCAACTCTGTGCATGTACTAAAAACACAACTAGCTGTTTTGGGTGTGAGAATTGTAAAGGGTGAAAAATATCAATCAATTGCTATAAATCAATAGAAATATGTTTCAGATACTTCCATGAAAGCTGGAATACTCTCTTTTTTCCAGTGAAAGGAAAACCTGATACAAATTAAGACATGATTACTAAGTACCACTCTAGAAAGAAGAATTCCATTACAACTATACTATTATAGAAAATTTTGCAAATTTTTAAGTCACATAATCTGTCTTTATTACACATGTTTATAGTAAAAACCCCCAGAAGGCAAGAAAGATGTCTCATAACAGTAATCAGCCTTAGCAAATGCTTCACGCTTTTTTCCATGTCTATCAGTAGCACTTGACAAATTGTTGAGATCTCTAAATAAAGAAATAAATACCTTATGGCAGTTGCCAATAAATAATTCAGATGTCATGATCTTCCAAATGGAATTTGGGGAATCACATGAACATGGAATATGCCTCCTGTTGGGAAATCTGATGGGGACAAAACCAGTTAGAAGGACATGACTGTGAAAACACACAAGGTGATATAAACTAAACAAAACTGTAGAAAATGCATAGGCGATAATTATAAAAGTTATTTGTGCCAGGCGTGGTGGCTCACACCTGTAATCCCAGCACTCAGGAGGCAGAGACAGGAGGACTGCTGAGTTCGAGGCTTGCCTGTGCTACAGAGTGAGCTCAGAGCCAGCCTGAACTACAAAGCGAGACCCTGTCTCAAAAAAAAAAAAGTTATTTGCATAGCACCATCCCTAGAGCCTCCCTCTGCCAGAGTCTAGCTGCTACTCCACTGGCGAGCTATAAAATACAATGAAGAAACATATTTTCCAACATGCTTCTATGCATGGAGTTGGCCACGCGGGCCCATCTGTGGTGTGTTATGTCATGGTTATGCTGCAGTGCCGTTCTTATTCCGGGTTTGGAGAGGTCTTCCTCAGCAGATGCCTCTACAACCTGCCCCACAACACGTTCTCTTGGGGAAGAAGGATGCAACAGCTCAGACATCATTCTCTTTCAAATACAGTCACGTACTGAAAAACAATACACGTGAAGAAGTAGAAAAAGAGTTTATAGGAGGCAATAGGAGTATAAATGACAAGTTATGTGTATGTAACTGTAAAACATAACACAATATAATAGATATATCTTATGTTTAATATGTTTATTGAGCTGGGCCTCTGTTAATACCTTGACAGCATCAAAGCATTTCCACCTTTCACTAGATTTGCTCTTATCTGGAGGGCAAAGCTGAGTATTTTACAAACAAGCCAGCATAGATTTGAACATTCCAGCTGCAGTCCGGATACTGAGGTTCAGGTGTGAGAAAACAGGCCAATGGGAGGGCAAAGCTGTAGGAGGAAAACGAAAGAGTGATGCATTTTCTAGAGCACTGACTGTACATCAGTGCAAACAGGACACAAATAGAATTTTGTCTGAGCTGAAGGCATGGTTATTTTCTTTGTTGTGAAATAGAATCCCTTGCATGCCCCAGCAAAACACACACAAACAGATGCACATACACACGGATCTTAAGGTCCACCGCACATGGTCCAGGCTTGTCCCTGATTTCCAATTCCAAAGCAGCATCATTCTTCTCAACAAAGAGCAGGTCTATCCCCTTTGCCTTCTTCCTTTGTCCCCTCCCCATAAAGTGGCCATAGAGGTTTTCAACTCTTTACTCAAATAGGCTTGAATTTCTGCTTAACATCATTCAGTCTTTTCATCTAATGTGAAGATGGAATTTTATAAAATCAGCATGTCCCCATATGATGGAGACCTCCTCTCCTGTCCTTCAGTCCTTCCGAACCACACTGATCTCCCCAAAACATTGGGAATATTCACACTTAAATATTAATACTTGCCTGGCCTTCCCTGTCCCCATTCCTGCTACCAGGAACGACATCTCCCTCTCCTATCCGTATGGGCTTCCTGGCTTGCCATTTCCCCTGTGCACCCCACCTAAATATTAGACAGACAGACAGACAGACAGACAGACAGACAGAGACACAATCCTGCTTCTTTATATTAACTGCATTGCTCACAACTGTCTGAATCTGTGTGTCATTGTGATTAGGATCTGTCTTCCCTTTCTGCTCTGTCCCGACACTTGGAGTTCTATTTGAAACAGGATACAAAATATTTGCAAGAATGAGCAGCACATATTAACAGTACGAAATAATGACATTTCTTATTTCCATTTTTCTGCTTCTCACTGTTTACAGGCAAAAACTTAGAGGAGTTAAATTGCATCCACACCCAATAATCAACAGTTAGTAAATTATGGAGCTTGGTGTTCACTCAGATTCAAATCTAATATCCCCACCATCTGTTTTTCCAGTTGGTTCTTAAAGCCCTCAGTGTTCCTGGGGTTTTTCTCTAAGCTGTTAATTATTAAGGGGAGGGAAGGCTGTGAGATCCAGACTCCACGGCCCCAGTTGCAACCACCAGTGTGATTCATATTTACTTTCTATACTGAGGATTCACATGAGATTTTATTTTTTTAAAGTACAGTTTCAAAGAGCTAAAAGAAGTCTTCTTGTATATCCTGCTCCATCGTATGTGCTGTATGAATATATATGAATGGCTGCCTTACTAGGTGATTAGTCTGTTTATTTAGCACCTACAAGGCGCCAAAGAGTGCATTGTGCTTTTTTTCCCTTTCTTTTCTTCCCTCCAGTAAATGTTTGTTGTGAAAAACACTGTACTCGGTGCAATGGGATATGCAGACTTGAATAAAATATGCTCTCTTGAGTGCTTATGTATGAAATACAAATGTAAATTGTTAAATATAGAATTTGCATCATGCGGTATGTCTCAAAACAATTGAACTTGAAACGATATATGGAAATCTTAAGATCCTAAACCACAACTAAAATTCAAGGAATTTTAAGAAGCGCCTCAGACTTAAATAGCTTACATACAGTTAGCTCAGGATAGATTGTATTCATCTGGAAAAAGCCCTCATCCTGGTGCTGAGGATGTGCTCATCCACACTTAACACGTGAACGCAGTGAACCAACTTGCCTCCCTGCATCTCTTCCTCCCTGCCTTCCTCTCTGCTTTCCTTCCTCCACTGGTTCTTTGCTTCCTCCTTCCTTCCTCCTTCTTTCTCTCTCTATCCCCGTTTTTATCATTCAACATATGGGCAGGATAAAATTAAAAATGAAGAGAAGACAGTTGAATTAATTGCCTACGTAAAATCTGCTTACAAAAGTTCACAACCTGGTTGTGAGGAAGGTGGGCGACCTCAAAGTGTTTCACAGACTAGCATAATACAGTACAGCACGGAGCTGCCCCCAGCCGTACCGGGTGGGGAAGATATCTATACATCCTTCCTTGCAGGTAGGTAATGAATAGCTAAAATACTTAAAATTGAAATGTAGTGAGAAACGGGGCTATCTGACAATCCTCTTTACAAGATTTAACTCTGGCTGGAAAATGGGACACATGAGATGTAGCAGTTTTGTGGGCTCTATGGATGTATAGACTCTACTAACAGATCTGGCCTGTCCATGAAGTACTTCACATGAACTACACAGTTTATTGTAGGTAGATATAGGGTATGTCACCATATTATAATTCTCTGATGCATATTTATTGCTTTTATTTTCATGTTTGCTGGGTAATGCTTTAAAATAATGGCTCAGTTAAAGTAATTAATGTTGAATTACAGTGGAAATCCAATTGAATTACTTGTGACATTCACATTAATGTTAAATGAGTTCACTGTGATTAATGCTGTTAAATAGATACCAGAGGAATTAATATTGATTAGGCAATTATTTTAAAGTGTTACTGTTTATTGCAATTTATACCAACTTCTTTTTTTTTTTTTGACTACACCTTTCTTTATTGGCAGTGCCCACTGCAACGATGTGTAATTACTTAGGGAGTTTTGATGATGAGAACACGATTTGCTTTTGCTTCTTATATTTTTAAAGTCTTGGCTTTCAGTGGAGATTTAGAGTGTGATACCCTAATATACCATTCCTATTAGCATACTCACTTGCATGAATGCATCGCTCATATTTTCAGTCAGGTGTTTTCTTACATGATATGTTACCCTGTTGCATCCGCCGCTGAGCTGCCTGTAAGCGTAAGCACACCAATCACTGTGGTTGGATCACACCAGATAAAGGCAATTATTTTTGTCTCTTCTGTCCTGGAGAGACTGGAGGGGGGGCAAGTGACCCCCCCCTTCTGTTTTCCTGATGTCTATGCAGGAACTGGGAGAGCCCAGCACAGCTGAATTCCAACATGCACTGCAAAAGTGTGTCATAGATACTTGCGTTGTCAGGGAGTTAAGTCAACTAACAAAAGGTAAAATGAAAAGGATTAATTAGTAAAAATGCAAGTGTGAAAAGGAAGGTATTTCCATTAGGGAAAAGCTGATAATGTCTGGAAAGCAGAATTCCTTCTTTTGAATAAAACTTCTTCAATAAAGCAGATCATCATCAGATCTGACCCCAGGGAAGCCTTTCTGAACAGCAGGAGAGCACTGAGGGTTCCTACCTGCACAGTACTAGTTGGGTTCCAAGTCAATTTTAGCTATTTATCCATCTATCTACACATCACATAGATCATATATTCAATTTATTTTTATGTTTATATATTAGGAATGGTTTCTGTGAGAAGTTAGAGAATTACACATGTGACATTTGTAGGGTAGATAGCTCTTACTGCCACAATCTTTTAATCTATCTATCTAACATCTCTCTATCTATCATCTATCTATCTATCTATCTATCTATCTATCTATCTATCTATCTATCTATCATCTATCTAAACTTTAGTCTTGAGTCTGAGTCTCTGTAAAACCAGTTTTGGTACTTAGAACCATTGATGGGAGTATGCTTACTCTTATTATTAAAAGTGATCTTAAAGTAAGGAGAACAGCACATTTCAGTTCTGGGCGCAGCTACAAGGTTTCTAGGTGCATCACAACATCTTCTAGGCTGGTGTTTGAAAAACTGAGAAAGTAACCGGCCAAGTTGACACTTATGAGGGCAGCATTTCCTGTTAGTGCAGAAGACTGTCTATTCATCTTCCTGTTCCTTTCTCTTCTTTCTTCCATCCATTCATTCTTTTTTCCTTTCCTTTTTCTCCTTTCTTCTATTTTATTTTTTCCCCTGCTTCCTTCCTTCCTCCTTCCCTCTGTTCCTCAGCCTTACCCTTTCATCCTTCCTTCCCTCCTTCCCTCCTTCCTTCTTTCCTTTTTACATTCTTTCCATACTTCCCAACTTCTTCCCCTCCTTCCTTTCTCCCTTCCTTCTTTCCTGTTTGATTTTATTTTTTGAATCTTTATTGGTACATTATATATGCACATCGTGATCACACACAATATTGGGATTTGTGCCAGTATATGACACAGTTTAATTATCATTTTTTACCATTCCCCTACCCACCTTGCAACCCCCCCACTACATACATAAGCTTTGTTTCTCTTTTTTATTACCATTATAGTTTTTCTTCCTCTTGTTACTTACCCTTACACCCAATTTCCCTTTGAATATTGTCTATTTCACAATATCTACCATACAGAGTTCATTTACACCTTCAATTTCTCATACCAGAGAAAAGATATGATATTTACAGATCTGTGACCTATTTATTGTCTCACCACATCTCTGTGTTGTCCAAAGTGAACTGAAATGTGCTGTCCTCCTGCCTCATCTCTCACTGTGCTGGGGTTGTAGCCCTGGTCCTTGAGGCTCAGGTTCTTTCCTTCCTTCCACCCACCTTTCATTTCTTCCTTCCTTCCCTCCCTCCTTTGTTCCTTCCTTCCTTCTTTCCCTCTTCCATTTTTCTTTTTCAAAACCATAATTAATGCTATATATTTGAATTATTTCACAATATTTTTATAGCTCTTAAGATCCTGATTGTGGCAATTGGATTTTTGAATCAAGGCACATTTTTCTTAGCCATTTCGCTATGTATTCTCCAAAATATGTATTTACTTGTCTTAGCAGTTTTATTCTTCTTATGGTCTAGGATGCCTGGATATTTCCTCAGTAAATAGTTATAACTTTCATTTTAATTACTGTAAAGAAAAGAGATTAGTCTTGAAGTTCTTTATGTCATTCATATAAAAAAATCCAACAGATGATTGTGGTGAGCATGATGATCACATAATGAAAAAATGTATCAGAATAAAATAAAAATATATCAATATTATGGATAGGAGAGTGGTTTTACATTCACAAGATAATTCTTGTCAATAATTGCATCTACTTGTAGTCATGTTTTGATTTTTTTATAAATGTTATAAGACTCAGAATGCTTTGTTCATCAAAATATACCCTCAGTTCAAGCTTCATATATAGATTGATTTTCATTTTTCATTGATTCTGGTTTTTCTGTAAGCTTTAATAGATTTAATGAAATTAAATATGATTTCTAACTTCAGAGGTTTGGTTGGGAAAATTTTGAAGTACTCTTATTGTTCCCAAAGGGAAAAAATCCAATCACTTGTAACAATGCTGTTTGTGTCCATGTATAATTCCTCAATTTAACTTCAAGAAATGTTTAATGTATTTCCATAGATACCATGGTTTATTGCATTTTTCTAGCCAGGAGTATATTTAAACTGAAAGTAGTTTGTCTTTGTGTCACAATAGAAAACTGTTATTTCCCTTGTCTTTGCGTGATTGTGATGCAGTGAATAAAAAGATTAGGGAAAAAAAAGTGAACTACATGTAGCAAAACCCAAAAGAGAGTGCCTGCCAGCCTTACCCAATAATAACAATATCTACAGAAAAAGACCACTCAAAGATTATGCTCAATTTCTAGCTAAACAAACTAGTCAACATTAGAAAGTGGGAAAAATTTCTAATACATCTCTAAAATTTGGATTATGTCATAAGTAGTGATTATAAAATATATAAAATCAGTATCAGTCCACTCCACAAGGGAAAAATATTTACAACTTGTGAGAACAGAATAAACTGAAGAACATTAGAATGAGTTCCCTGCCTTTGAAAGCAGGATTCTTATCTGCAGAGCATAACTGCTTTTGCTACAAATCTTATAATATCTTCCATGGCACATGTGCAATGGCTGATCTGAAAAGATACATAACATTATGTGCCTGAGTATCTTTGGGGAAAATCCACCTCTTCAAGTTAAAATGGAGTTTGAGGCTTATCGAGTGATATTTATGACCTACCTTGTTAGAATGGAAAATTATCATTGCTTCCATTAGTGATCAGTTCGCCAGCAGTTAAGCTTTTTATGCCTTAAAGAATGCATTCTGTTATCATGAGGTTATTATTATTTCACCCTTTTCCTTTAGCATTATCAGTATACTCACTGCTTTCATACCATCAACTTAATACCCTGATGGCTATTAACAATATTCCTCCCATTAATGCTTAAAGTTATTCCTAAAACATCTTAGTAAATGAGTCAAAGAGAAAACTTCTCTTGAATTCCTTTTCCACAATTTTTTCCTTCAAAAACAGGTAAAGGAGGATTTGAACGTTTTTGCGTATTTCTTTGCTATGTAGGAAAAACTGTGTGTTGTCAATTTATACTACAGAGTGAACAAAATGTGTAATTCCTTAAAAAATTCCATCAGCGTTGCCAGCAAATCCTTTCTTAGAGGGGCTGCTCGTGCAGTTCTTCATGACATCTCTTCATAAAGGCTCCTCCTTCATATATGCATATCTGTTCAGAATTGTCTCAGATTATATGATTTTGTCCTTTGAACAAATCTGCCTTTCAATCTTTGTTGAAAATACTCGTTCTGGAGTATTAGATTGTAATATTAATGCCTTTAACTCTTCAATATTTTCACTATCACTTTATTATGAAATAACAGGATGGCCAACCTCAAGACAACCATTGCACTAAATGTATGATATGAAGTCACATTCTTGAAAAATGATACTGTTCACATTTCTACCTCATGCGTTTTTGTACAGGCATCAAAATAAATTTTGTGGAGTTATTTGTACTTTCATCATTGTTTGTGTAGAGATCCTTAAAAATACAATCCATCGTTCACAATCCTACAGATCTTTACAAGGAATACTGCACACTTTATTTTTCAAGTGCTGTTCTCTCATTTAGTAGTGTGTGCAGTCCCTCATTAACTTGCCTGGGCGTCTGCATTAGTGTCCGCTCTCACCTGTCATCTCTGCTCCAAACTTCAACGTGGTAGAGAAACACAGGGCATCCCTGACAGTCCCAGCAGCCCCGTATGCTTCTCCCCGTATGCTGGCTGTTGTGCACACCTTTGTCGCTGTGTGCTGTATCGCATTCTTAACACTCTTTCCTTAGCGGGGTGATGCCTCTTCACTCCTGGACCCGAGGCAAGTAAGTGCCTCCCGAGTGCCCTTTGTGGCTGTGGACTTGTATAGTCCATTCTGTTATCAGCACTTAGCATGGATCATAGACTTGTGGATAGGAAGAGTCTTGAGTGAATGAATGAATGAATAAATGGGTGAATGTATGAATGGGTGAGTGAATTATCTTTGCTTTGTACAGAATTATATCCTATTGACACCTTTGCCCTACCTTGGGAACACTAACAACAAATAACAAAAACCTTTCCCCTCACTTAACAACAACAATAAACACCTTTGCCCAACAACAATAGCAACAACAATAACAAAAACCACAATATCTCACATTTCTACCCTGCTCCTTCCCTTGATGAGTTATTTACAAGTGCTCTGAAGCTGTGACCCTGGGAAGCTTCATCTTTGTCTTCTGCTTATCACTGGTTAAATAAAACACTAAATACAATGTGTTCAAGAAACTCGAAGTTATATATTTGGAACCATTTTCATCCTCTTTTACCCAATTACTGAAGCATTTATATCCACGGGTACCCCTGCTGTTAAGTGGTTAGCTTTCTCCTTTAGCTTTAATTAAGTGGCTTCAGTTAAAGGAGACATTTTTAAAAATTTGTTTTTAATCACAAATGTGAAAAATTTCTGGATTCCCTTTGAGACAGTTTCTTAAGTTTGGGGATGTATTTAAACAAAATAAGTAGTCAAAGCTTTGCTGCACTTTTTTTATTTATTAGTTGGTCATCGGACAATACTTGCTGGAGAATGGAGTCCCCCTTCACCAGGAAGCACATCCCAGAAAACACAGGATCAGACATTTATTAAGAAAAATGCAAATGTTATTCACATTGAATTCAATTAAAATGCTGTTAGCAGATAGGAATCTGCAGAAGAAACACTCATAATCTGAGCCTGGAAGCAATCTATGAGGACTTCCATCAACTCTGTTTGAAGCTAAATTGTCTTGTAATCGCTCAGTTTCATGCTTTCCCTTTCTTTATTAAATATGCAGATTCTGTAGTTCTTTCTTCGGAGATAAACACAATCTAAATAATGACTGTGCCACTGACTGTTGTTTACAAATTTTGAAACTTCTTATGATCCTTCAGTGGTAATGAAAAAGTTATTAAGTAACAGAATCAAGTAGCAAAATAAGCAAAATATACTATTTACTCAATCTTGACGCTACTCAAATAAAATGAAAAGTTGGAACATTAAATCTGAAGATCACTGACAGTTGTTAGTGTCAAAAATGTTGACAAAAAGAATTAGTTTCTGCTTTTTGTTAAGAAGTAAAATTTTAAGGAAAACTATTAGCAAATTTTAATTATAGATTTCCCTTAGCTGTAGCCAGTACATATTCAAATCATATACGGTTATACAAAATGTTTAAGATGATTTTGATGGTAATTTAGAGGAAAATAAATGAAAAGTACCCAGATGTGGCTTCTAAATAGCCCACATGTTCTCTCTTCTAGTGGTGCTAATATCTTCTAGGAATATACAATAGTGTATTCCTTAAATTTAATACTTCCTGTTGTAAATTGCTAATCTAAATTTCATTATTCTACATTCAGAGCAATTTCAAATGATTTGTGAATGGTCTCTGCTGGGTAGCTGCTATGTTAATAATCTTTGTAGCTCAAATATCACTTTTTCTAGGTTCTCTTCCTTTCTCTACAAGTCACCCTGAAATATTGATTTATGCTGAGTTTCTTCTACTATTTTAATCTTCTTGTCTTATTATGTGACTCACTTTTTGTTTTTGGTTCTTCATCAGCTTTAATCTTTCTGAATATCTGGTTCTGTCAAATGTCCTTGTCCATATATAGTTCATGCCTTGACTTAAATAACACTACTCTTTCAAAATTTTCTTATTCCCCTCCAACAGTGTCTCTTTATTTATACTCGTCTTAATCACGGGGATTCCCAGAGGATGTATTTCCTTCTCTTTCCCTGTCCTGACCTTACTCCGTTTGGACTAGACCACCGTTTCATCCAAGCACACATAGGAAATAATGTCAGCTCGCAGAAATGGGGTCTGAAAAACACTGTTCAGTTTGTCCAGTCTCAACCCCATCTCTGAGTTCAGATTATAATTAAAGTTTCAGATGAACAGTAGATATCTGATTGGAAACCCATCCAAAGACTGCTGCATAGAGCGGCTACGCAGCGGGGTTCAGCGGGAAGTTGAGGACACAAGCCATTTTTGACACCAAGCTTTAAGCAATAAAGATAATTCCAGAGCCCATGTAAAATGTATGAGCTCTGACAGTATTCCAGCCTCTGCCAGATTTGATGCCCAACCGAAAAATGGCTGAGTCTACTAGATGAACACATAATGTTATAGATCTGAGATGGGCTCAGAAGTTTAGGCCACTTCTCTAAACGCGCTCTATTTTGTCTTTCATCCTTCGAGATTGTCCCACTTGTCTATTACCATGTAACAAATCACTCAAATCACCTGTTAAAAAAAATAGTAACTTTTTGTCTGTCACGCTCCTGTGGTTTCTGTGGGAGCCTCGGTTGTTGGGAAGCCCGCCCGGGCGGGCGGGGAGACCCCGCGGAGCTCCCCCTGAGCGCGGCAGGCGGTGCTGCCTCCCTGCGCGGAGCTCAGCTGGGCCCATCTCGACTGTGCTCAGTCCGCTTCCCGTGATCTGCGCGGAGCGATGCTCTGGCCGCACGCGCGGCAGCTGCTTCCCGAGAGGAAGATTCCAAGCGAGCCGCGGAAGATCCGGGTCTCTCCCCAGAGTCCCACTCACACCGTGAGACTTCTGTTTCCTTCACGTGACCCACGTAAATTAAAGGGCTAGTGAAGGTTCCAAAGCAGGAGCACCAGGCTTCAGCTCTCAAAGGAGAGCTGACGATTCTATGTTCCTTGCAGACCTGCGCCTCCCACATGTATAGTGGAGAACTCTGTATTCCAGGTATTATTTTAAAAAGCTCAAACAAAACAATTTTTTTAAATTGAATTCGTTATTGGTACAATTTATATACATCTCAAAATCACATATAACATTGGGAAATTTGTACCAGTATATGCCACAAGTTAATTCTCATTTTTACCCATATCCCTACCCACTCCCCCCTCCTCCCCCCTTATACATGCTCTTTTATTTTCTTTCTGTATCATATTTATTCCTTCCCCTCATCACATTCCCACA